>RJWJ010025457.1:0-23859 GCA_004363605.1 Indri indri
CGCCACACACCACACACACCCCGCACCAGACACGTCCACACACACATCCACACACACCCCACACCACACACGTCCACACCCCACACACCACGCACCCCGCACCACACACGTCCACACCCCACATCCCACACCACACACACCACACACCCCGCGCCACACACCACACACGTCCACACCCCACACACCACGCACCCCACACCACACACGTCCGCACCACACACAGGTTTGGGGGCCTGAGCCGAGGGGGATGAGGCTGGGCGGGCGGAGTCCTGCGCCTGGAGAGCTCCAGGGACCGAGGGCGGCGCGTGGGGTGCGGGGTGCACCGGCGTGGGCAGCCCCGGCCTGGGCAGGTGTGGGCGCCGAGGTGGCTAGAACTGCCGGACCGTACCCCCAGCCTGGCCCCCCCACGCCGCAGACTCCTGCCCCGGGACAGGGTGCTTCCCTCCCCTCTGGCGCCCCGACGTGCCCAGCGACGAGGCCATCGTGCCGTGGGTGGGATGCGCCAGGGCCCCACGTCCGCCGCCCCATCCACGGGCAGCCACTGCGCGCCGGCCGGACAGACCCCACTGACGACAGGCGGGTCGTCCTCAGTTCCTTCTTGCCCTGAGGGAGCGGGATCGGAACCGCCCAGGGGTTGCAGGCGCGTGGCTCGGCCGGGCCCCGTCTTGGTGCCTGGACGCGGAGGCAGGTGCCCCGGGGGACCTTGGCAAAGGCCCACTTCCCCGGCTCCCGCCCCTCCCCCGCCCAGGGCTCTGCAGGGTCGCCCCAGGACCCCAGGCGGGCTCAGGGCGCCCGCAGCCAATCTGGCCGTCAGGGCGCAGTGGCTGAGGCAGCGGCCGGCCGTGGGAGTCAGGTGCCAGCCAGGCCCCGGTGACCACGAGTGGTGGGAGGAGGGGGACGGAATGTCCCCGCGGCTGGCCAGGGTGTGGGGGAGGGAGGCCAGCGGACCACAGCTGAGCCACCGTGTCACCTCCCTGGGCAGGCCGCTCCCCAGGGCCGGTGGGGTCAGCCTAATCCCCTGGCGCATTGCAGGGAGGGGCCCCACATGGCCCGCGTCAATGGGGCGGGTCTTTCCTGCGGGTCCGCCTCTCCCCTCCAGCCTTCTCACTCGCACCTCGCCCCTGCCTAGGAGGACTCGGACCTTTCAGGCCCGGCTCCCTGCCTGGTCGCAGAACGCGCCCCAGGCCCCAGCTGGCTGCGCCAGTGGCTCCGCGTCCTCCCGCACCCCTGTCCGTGCCCCGCCCCGCTCCGCCCCTCCTGCCTGGGGTCTCCCCCGGGAACCCCGCACCGCGGGGCAGATGTGGCCCAGGTCGCAGTGCCCACGGATGTTCTCAAAGCCCCTCCGGGGTTCCGGGCAGTCCTTGGTGACACGCCTGTGGCCCTGCTGCCACGCAGGCTGGTCGGCTTGGTGACCATCCCTGGGCAGGGGGCCAGGTGTGCTCCCCGCGGTGTCTGATTCCCCCCGGCTCTCCCACCTCCTCGTGGGCAAGGCCTCAGGCAGGTGCTGAGTCACAGGAGACTCCCCCACGCGCTGCTGCTGTGCCCTTTGAGTGAGGGGAGGGTGAGTCACGCGGTGGCAGCAGCCGCGTCATACGGGGGCGGGGGAGGAGGAAGCGCACTTCTTGTCTTGGCGCCAGACTCTGCTTAGGTCAGGGCCTGCACAGGTGCACGCGCACACACGCCAAAGCACACGCATATGTATATGTTCAGGCACACGCACACACACGTACCCCCCACACACACTGGAGCACACATGCATACATACACAAACATACACAAACCACAAGGGATCACACACTCAGATCCACGGGCAAAGACACACAGACTCACATGCACTTACATGCAAGCACAGGCTCAAAAACCCAGATACACATGCACTTGGAGATTTACACACCCGTGACACGCACATACCTACATGCACACGCAGACATGCACACACACGTGCATACACACGCAAAGGGTTAGGCTTCTGCTGGCCCTTTCTAGTGGGGACACTGAGGTGGCTGCTTAGTGGCCTGGACTGGGGTAGGGGCAGAGCTGGGACGCCAGAACCCTCAGGGCCAGGTCCTGAGCTCCCCAGGCCTTGGGTGGGCACCACAGCAGCCCCGACCACTCCTGAGCTGGCCCTGGCAGAGCCGGCTGGGAGGCAGGTGGCACCTGCTGGGCTCCGCTCCACACTCTCTTCCTCTGCGGCCCCCGCCCCGCCCCGCTCAGCTTCCCCACGCAGACCAGGCTGTCAGGGCGATCCTGGGGCACGGGGGCAAACCAGGAGAGGGGTCCCGGGGGTGTGCGTGCTCGACCAGGGCTCTGCTGCCTGTCTGCACCTGCCCTGCTATTCCCCTGTAAGGCCTGGGCCCCTCTGCCCGGCCCACGGCCTCTGCTCCTGCTGTCCCCTCTGCCGGTGCCCCCCGCCCCAGACCGCGGGGCTGCCTGTGCTGTCTCCAGACGCACTCAGAAGCATCTCGGCTGGTGGTGGCTTCTTGAGAGCCCCACCAGTGTCCCCAGCACATCTGAAATCATCATGCCAATTTATGTCCGGCAGGGGCTCGGGGGTGCTCCGAGGGGAGCTGGCCAGTGGACGGTGCAAGTGGTCTGAGGCTGGACCTGGGCATTTCCTGGCCCCTGGCCCTTTCTACACTGACCTGCATGGGATGGGTCCCCATGCGTTCAGGACTGCTTAGCCTCAGGCAGCACCCAGTGGCCTGGGATCCCCAACCCCCAAATCCCTGCCTTCTAGCCCGGTGGGTGGAGCCTGGTCACTGGGTCCCAGAACCCAGGGCACCTGCAAACAGAGCAGGCCCAGCTGCCTGACAGGAGCATCTTTTGTGTGCCATCCAGTGTGACCCCACAGCCGCCCAGGGCCTGGCAGGACTCTTGGGGGCTTCAAGGCTGCCCCTGGCCTGAGGCCTGAGCACCAGCACCTCCACTTTGCAGAGAGCACAGCAGTCCTGGTGGGGCCCAGAGCACACTGCACAGGGGCCACTTCCAGGATATTGGGGGCACCTGCCCACCTCAGAGTCAGAGGAAGCCTGCAGAGCCTGCCCCAGCAGAGCGACCATAGGGCCTCAGGCCAGGGGAGTGGCATGGGCCCCCACCGCGTGTTGGGCCTGGAGGGCACAGGCTCCCCATCTGGTCCCTGCTTGTGCAGAGCGTGGCAGCTCAGGCCAGGGCGGGGCAGACAGCCTCCTTGCAGGAGGGCAAGTGGCAGGGACCAGAGGCAGGTAGGAAGCAGCACACCTCCCTGAGCCTTGTGTGGGGAAGATGGGGTTCCCAGTCATGTCCACCCCAGGGCAACTTCCTCCTCCAGTCAGCTTGCAGACTTGACCTGTTTCCCCACCTGACTCACTCAGTGCCGGGTACAGGTGACCCACTTCCAAGGGGGGACCTCTTGTTCATCCAGGTGTGAACCCCCACCCCACCCCACCCTGGCATGGCCCCCCTGGGAGAGGCTTCACTGCAGGGCCTGGCCAGGAGGGCAGTGAGGGGGCCAGAGGGGCAGGCACTGCCCCCACCCTGCCAGGCATGACTGCCGGGAACCCCAGCGGGGTAGGGGCCAGTTGTGTAATCGAAGCTCAGGGCTCCACCAAAGCCTCCTGGAAGGCTGGCCAGCCTGGAAGTCACGCGCTGCAGGCTCAGGGGCTCCCCCCACCCCCCGCCCTGGGGCTCTGCAGGGCCAGGAATGCGGTGTGGGCTCTGCACCCCCCAGCTTGGCCAGGCAGGGATAGACAGGAACCCAGCAAGCCTGGCTGGCACCCCTCCCTGCCCCGGCCGGGGAGCTCGAAGCTGCCCACACAGAGCCCCTGTGTGGCCCCTGGCCGGACTCTGCCTGTCCAGACACCACCTCCAGATGGTGCCTCTGACCCGGCATGAGCCAAGCACCCATCCCATGTCCTGCACTGGTGTCCCCCTGCCCTAGATGCTATGGCCCTCAGTGGTCAGCAGACTGAGGCATGGGCCTGTGGGTGGCCTGGCTTGACCCTTCCCAGCCACGGTACAGTGACTGTGGGCCACGTGGCCAAGTGACTGGCCCCTCAGCCCCCACCTGTCCTGGCCTCCACTGTCCACCTAGCAAGCTGCCCAGCCCCTCCCACCGGACAGCCCCGCACAGCCATGAGAGCAGCCATGCAGCTGTCTGGGTGGCTCTGGATTCCCTTTGTTCTGCTTTCACTGTAGCACCAGGACTCCTGAGCCAGGCGGGGGTGCCCAGAAGCGGGGACAGGCCCACAGGAGCCACCAGGGATCGCTTCCCTTTGCCGTGCAGCCTCAGCACCAAGCCCACGCCAAGGTTTCGTTTCTGGAGATGCATCCAGGAAAGAAACTTAGCAAGGCCCCGACAGCATCACGTTGGCCTTGGGAGACACAAGTCTCCGTCCTGGCCTCGTGCTCTAGGGAGCCAGTCTGGCCTCCAGCCCAGGGGATGAGGAGGCCACGAGAGGAGGACCACACAGGTGTCGAAGACAGCGACCCTTGAGGGGAAGCCTCCGGCAGGCTGAGGGATCAGCCTCAGCCCCTGCCCACGCATGTTTGCGAACCATCAGTTCAAAGGCCGAGCACCGTGACCCAGCCACCACATAACCTGTCATGTGGCGCCCAAGGATGCTGCCTGCTCAGGACTCCTCTGCAGGGAAGATGCTTTCCATAACTCGACAGGGTGCTTCTAAAGGACACCCAAGAACAGTAAATCGGCAAAATCGGCCAAAGCTACTAAAACGTGCGGTGAAGATGGACTAGCCCGGCAGAGAGACCAGGTGCAAGAGGTGCCCCGAGTATGAACGCGCAGAGCGCAGCAGCCTCCTGGGAGTGGGGTGGGGGGCAGAGGGGACCCAGGAAGCTGGCAGCCTGCGGGAGGCCAGCAGCCTCTTAGCCTCCCTCCCTCACCCCAGGTATGCCCAGCAAGCACATGACACCCACTATGTACAAAAAATTTAATTGAAATACCTGTATAAAAAATATGATCTCCAGACATCTCACACTTTTTAACCGAAAGAAACCCCCATCCTCGATGCCTAGACACACCGGGACCACATAAACACAGCTGCTAAAATAAATTAGAGGCTTGAGACTCTGCCCCCCACCCCCCAGCTTTCAGAGCCAACAAGCAGACTGTACAAAGTCAATAATTTAAAACCCACCCCCTAGAGCACAGAATGCCACTAGGTGGCAAGGTCACCCACTCCCGTTAAATTAGCCACTGTACAAGTTCATCTTCTGACAGACACAGGCGAGGCCAGGGACCTACACCAGGTGCAAGAATCAGGCCCTGCGTCCCTGGACTGCAGCCACTCTCCCCTCCCCACCACCCCAGGGGCCTGGAGGCGGCGGGCTGCCCAGAGAAAGTAACCTCAACAAATAAGTTAAATAAATAGCCCCGGTGGGCCAGGGACGCCCTCCACGGGGGTCACACCATAAATAACAGACGTTGGCACGCGCAGACACAGCGCGCGTGGGCAGGCAGGCACAGAAGCCCGCAGTTGCATTGCTTGTGCATGGACACGCCCAGACAGACACTGAACGACTGGAGGACGCGAGGGGGGCATGGGACCCCCGTGCCCAAGGGTGAGAATGCTCCCGGTCAGACATGTGTCCCAGACAGAGCAGCACAGAGAGGGACATCTTGGGCTCAAGTGTCCACCCAGGGCAGGTGGGATCTTGCTTCGACCGGAGCCGTCTTTGGACAGACAGAGCTTGAGAAAACCGAGTCCTGTGGGACCAGCGTTCAAAAGGCACTCAAAGCAAAGGTCACCAGGGGTCACAGATCACTGCTTCTGCAGGAAGAGACAGCCCAGGCAGGAGAATGTCAGTGTTTTGGGGCAACAAGGGGCTGGCGGAGACAGGTGGTCCCTTGGCTCTCATGAGCGAGGGGCAGGCCCTGAGCCGGCGTCCAGGTCCCTCCTCACAAGCTCTCGCTGCTGGATGTGGTGCTGGCCCCGTCGTCAGGGTCCAGGGCACACAGTCGCAGGTCACAGGTCTCTGGGGTGTCCCCACTGGCCCCCAGCATCCAGGGGTGAGCAGCAATCTGGTCCAGCGAGGGCCGCTCCGAGGGCCGCAGGG
Organism: Indri indri; assembly: GCA_004363605.1. Taxonomy (NCBI): domain Eukaryota; kingdom Metazoa; phylum Chordata; class Mammalia; order Primates; family Indriidae; genus Indri; species Indri indri. The sequence goes on from RJWJ010025457.1 coordinate 6,052, forward strand.
ACAGACACCACTGGATGAGCTGCTGGCACTCTGCTGGGACAGGCAGGGTCAGGAAGGGGCCTGGCTCCCTGACCCCTTGCCCCCCACCAGGTGCCAACCCCCAACACACCTGGAGAGACCCTCCTCCGGAAGAACAGGTGGCCGCGGAGAATCTCCTCGTCCTGCTCGAAGGGGATGTCCCCGCACACCATGTCGTAGAGCAGCACGCCCAGAGACCACACGGTGGCTGAGCGCCCGTGGTAGCGGTGGTAGCGGATCCACTCCGGGGGGCTGTACACCCGGGTGCCTGCAGGAACACACGGCAAGGATCAAAGCCAAGAAGAGAGCCTCAGACAGACATAAAGACCCCGCAGACGGGGTGAAGCTGGGCACATTGGCCGACAATTCACTCCTTAGCCTGAGTTGGAGGAGAGAACGCCAGGCCTCAAAATCCGGCTTGTCATCACCCTGGAAAAACCCCAGCAGAGGCCCAGAAAGGCGTGGCCTAGCGGGGAAGAGGCGGGCTAGCCCCGCCCCCCAGCTGGGGCGGGTGGGTCACATGAGCGAGAGCTCTGGTTTCACAACAAACAGATGCTCCCAGTGCGCAGCGGGTCCCTCACCGCCCTGCGAAGGGCGGAGAAAGAAAAGGGGGGGCCAGGCGGGGAGCCCCGGCTTCCCCACGCTCTGCAATGCGGGGATTTCTGCTGCGGCGTCCCCGCGCTCAGCACGCACGCAAGCCCGCCTCCGCGAAGGGGGAGGCCCAACAGCACCGCTCCGCTCCCGCTCCGGAGCTCCGACACCAGGCCATGCCCGCGCCTCACTGGGACGCGCTGGCTGCCACCCCCAGCTGCGGGTCTCGCAGTCGTAAAGATCCCACGAGCCCCCCACCAGTGCGGCGGAGGCGGCAGTCTCGAGCGCGCCCCTCGCCCCCACTCCCCACGACCCCGCGCGCGCACGCTCACCCATCCGCAGCGGCGCGCGCCGCCCAACAGTCACCAGCCTCTCCGTGCGCCCCACGGGCGTTACCCGCCCGCTAGAACGTTCCCAAGCACCCGCGCTCACCGTCGAAGTCGGTGTAGACCGTGTCCTTGAGCAGCGCGCCGGAGCCAAAGTCGATAAGCTTGAGCTCGCCCGACCGCAGGTCCACCAGCAGGTTCTCGTCCTTGATGTCGCGGTGCACGACCCCACAGCTGTAGCAGTGGCGCACGGCGGCCAGCACCTGCGCGAAGAAGCGGCGCGCCAGCGGCTCGTCCAGGGCGCCGCGCTCCGTGATGAAGTCGAAGAGGTCCTGCGCCGGCTCGGGCCGCTCCAGCACCAGCAGGAAGCCGTCGGGCCGCTCGAACCAGTCCAGCAGACGGATGACGCCGCGCGCGCCGCCCGCCGCGCCCACTTTGCGCAGCAGCACCACCTCGAGGGGCACGGCCGCGCCGCCCTGGGGGACACGGCGGTCAGCGCCCCGGCGCCCCGCCATCCCGCCACCTCGCCGCCCAGGGACCCCGCCACCCCGGCGACCCGCCCCGACTTACGAGGCTGCCCCACTCGGTCACCCGCTCCTTCACCACGTGCTTCACGGCCACCTGGGGGGGAGGGCGGAGGGTCAGGGCGGCCCGGCCGAGCGAGGCGCGCGGCAGGCGAGAAACCCCGGTCCGCCCGGCGGCCCGACTCACCGGGAGCCCGTCCGCGATACGGCTGCCCGCGTAGACCGTGCCGAAGCCGCCGCTGCCCAGCACGGCGCCCACCTGGTACGCCTTCTCGAAGCTCTCCCGGTCCGCCCTGGCTGTGGGGACCGCACGCCGGGTTAGCGCGGCCCGCGGCCCCCGCCCCGCTCCGCCCGGCCGCCCCCGCCCCCGCCTACCTGGCTGCAGCAGCTTGGCCGGGAGGTGGTCCCCGCCGCCGGGCCCGCACAGGTGCGCCAGCGAGCCGAACTTGGATAGCAGCATCGCGCGCGGCGGCCTCCCCGGCCCGCGGACGCCGGGCCTCTGAGCCGAGGCCGCGGGCGGCGGGCGGGACCGGGCTCCGCCACACGCAGCAGCCGAGCGGCTCCCGGCCCGGCCGCCTCGCCCCGGGCTTTTGGGCCGCGGCGGCGCGGATCCCTCCGCGGGGGCGGGGCGAGGCGGGCGGCGCCGGGACTAGCTGGTCGAGTGGAGGCGCGGAGGCTCACGGCGTTCCGCGTCTTCCGCGCACGCGCAGCTCCCGCGCGGGCGTCGGCCGGGAGCCTCCGGCGGCGCGGGGAGGTGCCGCGCGAGCCAATGGTAGCCGGAGTTCTCAAAGGACACCGCGCTCCGGCCAATGGTAGCGCGCGGGGGCGGGGCTTCCTGGGCTCCGCCCCCGGCCGGGCCGGGGAAGGTCACCCGCCCGACCGCGGACACCGCGCCGCCGCCCTGCCCGAGTTGGGGTCCCGGGAGGGGCGGTGTCGGGGAGGCGGTCTTGCGCTGCCCTGGGCCCTGAGGGGACTCGCGTGTGCTCGCGTGACAGGCGGACGCCGTAGCCCAGCGGGGAGGCGGTGCCCGCTCTGCCCAGGGGCGCCCCGTCCTGCCCCGGCTCCGCCCTCCGAGCCGCCCTCCCGCCCCTGCCTGGAGCCACCTGGCCCAGCCGCTGCCGCCGCTACCAGGGAGCCCACCCTGACTGTTGCCTCGGCTGCGGTCGGCCCTTGCAGCCCAGTCGAGCCTGACCCTGTAGGGCCCCTTCTCTGCCTCCTTCGCAGAACCCAGACGCGCCCGTGTCGTACGGTCCAGCCCCCCGGCCTGCTGACATGGGCCCAAGGTCACCGGCCTGAGAGCGGCTCAGGACTCTGGGATGCGCTTGGCCGGCCACCAGCACGGGGTCTGGTGCCGAGAGTGGGATGAGAGTTGGGGGACCAAGGGGCCAAGGTGCTCCCAGTGGCCCCCAGGGGCCAGGCCACCGTCAGCATTGCGGCTGGTACGACCTGTAAGCACGCACACCTGCCGGTCTTGGAGCTTCCCTCAGCACCTCCAGCCTCCCCCAAGCCTGGCTTCTCACTCCTACCCTGCCTCCATCAGCGTCCCTCCATGGTACGGCAAGCCACCGCCCTAGAGCCCTTCCGAGGCCACCGCTGCGCACACCCCAGCCCAGGGCCCTGACCTCTCTGGGGTTTCCGCCCCATCCCCCGGATCCCCGGTTCCTCTGCTGTTCCGGCCACCTCTTCCTGCCCTTTAGGCCTTGTCATCTCTTCCGAGGATCAGAGCCAACCCTGACGTTCTGTACCTGCGTCTCCCCTTCCAGCCCCTGCTGCGCCACTAATGCCAGTAAACGGCTGCTAGGTTCTCAGGGCTCGGCGCAGGCCTTGCGAAGGCGGGCCCACAGCTGCCAGGTTTACCGTGGCCTCACCCGGCTACCACCACACACGGCTGCCGCGCAGTCAGCTTCCAGATGGCCCTGAGCACCCCCCTCATCGGAATCTGCGCAGCACCTGCGGGGGTGTGGTCACTGTGGCTCTTTGCAGAGGACCCGCTGAGGGTCCAGCAGGGCCTGCCTCTTCTGTGCGGGGACAGTCGTACTGTCCCGGGAATGCTGGGGAGTGTTGTGTTGACCACATCAGGATGGCTTCCGAGGGTGAGTTCAAGTCAGCTGGGAGCAGCTGGGGTGCCCTGGTAGTCTCCCTAGTGGGCCCCCAGCCCATCACGTGAGTCCTCCTTGGGTGGTCCTGGCCTGGGTGCCTGGCTGGCCCCAGCCCAATTGGCCCTGGCAGACTAGGATGGGGGAGGGGTACCCTCCACTCCCCCCAGCTCTCCGGTCTTGCTCTGACCTCGAGTTTCCCCAAACTAAGAGCACCGTGGACTTGCTCCTCCATGCAGGGGAGTCCACGCCTAGGTCCACACGGCCAGCCATCCACAGCCCCTTGCCCCCTCAACCTGAAGGTGGGCTCCTGCCACTCAGAGCCTCTGCGGAAGCGTCCGGGAGTGAGGAGTGCCCAGCAGCCCGGTCCTGGAGCGGGCAGAGCAGGAGGCGGGTGGGGATTTCTGTGTAACCCTCATCTCTGCAGACTCTGCCATGGGCGTTGTGGATGTGCTCTTCTGCGTGCCTGTGTGTGTTGGGGACCCTGGCACCGACATGAGGGGTCATGAAGGACTCTACCTTCACCTCCCGGGAGGCTGTCCACCTAGTCCCTGGCCCCGCAGCCACTCCGGTCTTCCCCCTCCCGTCATCAGCACACCACTGTCCTGCCTTGGACCTGCCGTGGCTGTCCTGGGCCATCAGGGGCAGTTCCAGCGAGTCACAGCCATGCCCTAAGCCCCCGACCCCAGCTCCCACTGCAGGAACACCCGGCCCCGCCTGGGCCTGATGCCTCCCCAGCCCTTGGGCCCAGCTCGCACCACTGCATCCAGGGTCACCCACTCAGCACCCCAGCCCCACCCGGGGCCTGAACCCAGCCAGCCGAGTCCAGCTTAGCACAGACACCGCTGCACACCCCTCTGCGGCCTGCACGGGGCACTCCCGGGGCAGGCCGTGCCCTTTCCCCTCTTGCCTCTGCTCCCTTTGTCACAGCCTCTGGCCGCTGGGGACAGAAGAGCAGAGCCCTGCCAGGATCTTGCAACATTCACCACAGGCACCCGGGGCTGGGCCTGGGCTGGGGTGGGGCCCCGATCAGTGGGAACCAGGGGTGATGGCAGCGCGAACTCTGGCCCAGCCGCTGTGGCCGCCTCTTCCAGCCTCCCTGCCCAGAGGACCCCTGCTGTCTGGACTCCTCCGCCAGGCTGCCCTGTGTCCAGAGGCTGCCGCTCCCTCCGGGCACCCCCGCTGCCGCCTCTGCAGAGCGCCTGCCCCGCAGGCCACCCTGAGGCCTGGGCCGCCCCATGGGCACAGCCACCTGGCGTTAGCTGCTTGGGCTCTTGACAGAAAAACATCCTGAACAACCAAAGAAGATGCTGTGGAATGCCCAGGCCTAAACCAGGTCCCCAAGGAGCTGACACTAAAACCCTGACCCCCAGTGAGGGGAGTTGTCTCCACTGGTGGGCCTTGGGTGGCAATGACGGTCAGAAAGGGACGTGAGCTCACCTGGCCCAGGGGACCTGCTGCCCCAAGAGCTGCAGCCATGGCACCTCCCGAACCAGGTCAGAGCCTAAGTCAGGGGCTGCAAGGAGGGCATGGCACAGGCCTGGTGGGTCCAGGGCCAGGGGCCTCTCCACACCCAGGGCCTCTGGCTGAGACCAGGGCTGGTCGCCCTCAGCGCCTGGAGGAGATGGCGTTGCTGCCCACGGGACTGGGCCCTCACAGCTCTTGGCTTTTGGCCCTACATGTCTTTCCTGGCTGTCCCTTGGGGCCGTCCTCTGACCCCAGCCTCGGTGCCCTCTGCCTGGGCCCACCCACCACCAGGACCAAGACCCTCCTCTGCCACTGACCCGCCCCTGGAGCAACAGGCACATCCCAGTCCGTGGAGTGGGGCTCTGACTGCCCTGCAGGGCTGAGAGGAGTCCCCAGGAGACGCCTGCACACAACAGACATGGCTGGTGCTTTAGGCACAGGCCCCAGAAGGGGGGCTCCCTGGGACGGTTCAGCCTGGTCAGGGTCCCTGCGTGCCCTAGGGCAGTTCCACCGCCTCCCTGCGGGGATCCTCAGATCAAGGAGCCCCAGTCGGGGGGCCCCTCCTGCCTGCCCTGGCCGGTCCACACAGGCTGTCCTGTGCCCCGTGCATGGGCACGGCCTCTCAGCCCCAGGCTGGGGATGTCCAGAGGGGTCAGAGAAGTCGGGCAGCCTCTGTGGTGCCCAGGCCGGACAGGCCACTCGGCCCCCTTGGCTCTGGCCCCAGCACTCAGATAAGGATGAGACTGGGGCGGCCCCAGGATCCGGAAGCCAGGCCTGGCTGTCCTGCAGGGCACTTGCCTCAATTTGCATAAAGTCCCTGCTCCCCAGCCAGCCTCCCTCGGGGCTTCCAGGAGGGGAGGACCCCAAGCAGGAGGGTGGCAGAGCTCGTGCAGGGGGAGGAGGGTGCTTGGCACCCAGAGCCAGGCTGGGGGCCACCGGGGCCACAGGGCTATGGGTTCCAGGTCAGAGCTGTGCAGTTTGGAGCCAGCCAGGGGGATCTCCCAAGTGGCTCAGGGCTGGTGGCCAAGTCCCAGGGGGCTTTGAGGAGCCCAGGGCCTGCAGCGGTGATGACAGTGTCTTGGGGGAATTTCTGGAGCTGCCACAGATGGTCCAAGGACTGGCTCTAGCACTGCTCAGACCATGCTCCAGCCATGGAGGCACCACACCCTACAGATGGACCCCCAGAGGATCAGAGCAAACATCTCCCCAAAACAGGAGCTCAGGGCACGATCACCGCCATGGAGATGCATGCGCCTGCCCAGGCTCAGCATGCGCATGCGCCCCTGTGTCTGCTCCGGTGGGGCACTTCTGTCACACTGTGTCAGAGGGAGCGGTGGCCTTCACAGGCTTGAGGATGGGGGAGGACGAGCTGTTGGTGGCAGCCGACCCAGCCAGGCACCCAGCAGTGCTGCTACCAGGGCATGAACGCTGCCCACGGATGGCTCAGGCTTGGACGGAGCAGGGCAGGACCGAGGACAGCCTGGGCACTCCAGGCCTGGGGGTCTCTGCTTTCATGGCGCAGAAGCAAACCCGGGAGGACGGGGAGAGTCCCCCACACCTGGGCTTGTGGCGGCAGTCAGGGGTGCTGAGAAAGGCCCGATGTGGCCCAAAGTTCTGCTCATGGAGAAGGGTGGAGCACAGCGCCTGCCTTGGTCACGCAGCCCCCTGGGGCCTGCCCTCAGCCCAGCTTCTTTTCAGGCCTGCTGGGCAGGTGCCGGGTCCTGGGCAGAGCTGGGCCAGGGCTGGGGCCAGTCTGCCACTGGGCGATGCCCCCTCCAGGTGGGTCTGTGTTGCTCTGTGGAGATCTTCCATGCTCTTCCTGCGGCCTTGGTCAGAGGACTGGGCCTCGTTCTTGGGAGTGTCCCCCGGCTAGCCTAGGCGCTGAGAGGCACTGGAGGTGGCTCGATCGCAGGACGCAGCAGGAGCAGAGTGTGGCGGGAGAGGGACAAGGGAGGACCACTGGACCCAGAAGGGTTGGATAAGCCAGGGACGTGGAGCCTCTTCCTCTTTGGATGCCCAGGCCGGCCGCTGCTGCGACGCCTGTCCCCATCTGCATGGGGTGGGGTGCCCGCGTGCAGCCACACACCCACCAGGTGACGGTGGGGTAAGTGCCCCAGTTTGGGGCGAGGCATAGCTTTCTGTCCCAGCCAGTCCCTCTGGGAGAGGACCCCCGACTTGAGGAGGTGGTTCAGGGGCCCAGGCCCACCCCTGTGCACCCGTCCTCCTCCCTGGGCCCGTGGTGTGTGCAGCAGGCGGCTCCACCCTGGTCCTCTGCCCAGGGCAGCCGCTGAGCTCCCTACACCTGCCTTCTCTCTGTCTCTGCTCTTGGGGCGTCCTCATCTCTGCCACACCCTGGTCTGGGCGTTCCTAGAGCGACTTTGCTGGGGGCGGTGGGAGGGCGGCTGCTGACTCGTGGTTTCTGGGACGCGCCACACTGTTTTGGGGTTTCGACCCAGCCCCAGTTCCCTCCCAGGTGAGCAAGTCAGGTGCTCTGGGACCTGGGGCCAAGGCCTTTCCTCAGGCAGCAAGAGAACCAGCTCGTGTGGGCCACCCAGCCGGTGCTCCGGCCCTGACCTGTCTCCCCTCCAGGCTGCTCAGTGCCCCCAGGGTCCTGTGCCCCCCTCCCCCCAACATCTGAGCTTGGGTCTCTTGCAGTGACCAGGTAGCGGCGTGGCCCATGCGGTAGAGGGCTCCAGCTGTGGGCCTGAAGGCAGGGCCCAGGGGCCTGCGCCTCTCCCCAGCACTCCTGGACCCTCCTGGGGCCTCTCCTGTACCACCTCTAGGGCCCGAGCCCCCCGCTGGGTCTGGGTGTGCTGGGCTGGACTGGTCCGGGGCAGCTGCAGGAGCCCGCGTGGGCCGGGCTGGCGGCAGGCAAGGGAGGGGTCCTCCCTTGATCCTCAGGAAGGCGGAGTGGCTGCCCAGGCCCCAGCTGGCCATAGGGGAGCTGGGATGGGTGGCCTTGAACTCAAACACCTGGGCTCAGTCGGGGCCAGGAGGCTGTACGGAGGTCGGGGCCGTGTGGTGTCTGGTGGACAGACCTGGTGTCAGGAGGGTGGCAGGAAGGCTGTGGCCCAAGGGAGGCACCAGCTGGGCCCAGAGTGCCTGGAGGAGCTGTGTCTTGGAGGTAGGATGTGGCAGGAAGGGCCGAGAAGTGGGCTGGGCTGGGCCCTCGGGCAAGGGTCTGCGACCCTGAAATCCCACCCGGCTGGGCCGGCTCTCAGCAGAGGTGACTCAGCGGCCTGAGCGTGGAGTCTTTGCGCGAGGCCTGCGCAGGGGCTGATGCCAGGCTAGCCGGGCCCCTTACCCCGTTCTGTGGGAGTGGGGCAGCCCGCCTGAGCGCCCGGCCTTGGGAGCTCGGGGCTCTGGCAGCTGCCCTTGGGCTGGGGGTGGGTGTGGGGCTGGGTCTTGGCCCTGCCAAGCCTCTGTCCACCTCCACACGCCAGGGCCCCATCTCTGCGTCTCTGACCAGGGGGGATGGGCTGTAGCCCAGCCTTCAGGTCTCAGCTGCCACCGTACCTGCTGTGCCACCCCCAGCTGGGCAAACAGGCCTCAGGCAGGCGGGCGGCCTGCCCAGTTGTGCTGCCCATGACGCAGGCTGCGGCCTCTGTTCCAGATGCCTCCCGGCTGGGCCCAGCCCACACACACACGTGAGCAAATGCGCACACACACGCACACGCACACGCACACTCACACGCTCGCAGCCTGTACCTGGCCAGACTGGTTCTGCGTGGCTGGCGCTTGGCCCGTGCGGGGCCCACGCAGCCCGGCCTGCCAGGCACCATCCTCACCACCCCAAGCCCCCACCCTCTGTCCTGGCGACCTGCAGCCTCAGTTTCCTTGGGCGTTCCTGTCAACCTGGCACTTGTGAGGCGCCTTGCGGTGGGGTCGGGTGGGAGTGGGAGGAGGGCACGCCCTGGTCAGTGCAGGACCGTGGAGACCCCCAAATGTGGCCAAGTGGGTAGGCAAGGCCGTGGAGGTGACGCCACTCCCCTGCCTGCCGGCATGCGGTGCCAGCCGCACCCCTCCTCCGGGCCACTGTCGCAACTCTGCATCCCTCGGCCCACAGATCCCTCATGGCGCCACGGAGCAGGCCTGGCAGGGCGGCCGCCCCTGGGACCCCGGAGCTCCCAGTGGAGGCTGCGTCAGCTCCTGGGGGACTCAGGGAGCTGGCGGGAGAATCCTGACATCCCTCCCATAGCACAGCCCAGACCGGCCCCTGAGCCCCGCGCTCCCCTGTGGGTGCAGGTGCCCCCACCCCACATACCCTGGAGCCCTCGGGGTCATCCCAGCCCCTGGGGGGGGCCGCAGGGCTGGAGGAGCGTGTGTGCAGTGGTGACACACGTGTGCACGCATGGCGTCTGTGTCTGTCGGGACATTCATGTGAGGGGTGTAAGAGCCCACTGAGCGTGTCATGACCTCGGGGGCCCACAGGGGCTCTAGGCCTGGGGTCAGACCAGCCCCCTGTGGACCGTGCGGACCCAGCTGCCCTGGTCAGGGGCTGTGTCTTGCTTCGAGTCCAGCTCCGCAGTGGACAGTCGCCAGCCCGAGGCCCTCAGGCATGTGCTACTCCCACGGCCTGTGACCCCCGCCCCCACTCCTGAGGCCGCATCTCTCGCGGTGACGGGGCAGTGCGGCCCACGCGGTGGAGGGAGCCAGCCCTGGGCCTGAAGGCGGGACCCAGGGGCCTGCACCTGTCCCTGTCCGCACCACCCACCGCCACAGCCAAGACCTTCCCAGGTCCTCCAGAGGGGAGCGGCCCCTGCAGCCCAAGTGGGGCTGCTCCAGAGGACGGGAGAGCCGACCTGCCCAGAGGGTGCACGGAGCTGGGGCAGCAGGGCAAGAAATCCGGGTCCGGCCACCCCAAGAAACCTGGGCCCGGGGAGGGGGTCGGTGGGTCTTGGGGCACAGTCAGGGCAGGGCTGGCGGCATAGGTGGGGGGCTGGAGTGTGGGCAGGGCCAGCAGCAGTGGAGGGGCAGTGAGCCCAACAGGCCAAAGGGCAGGGGCAAGGCCGCAGGGTCGGAGAGTACAGGTGGGCTCAGGGTGGGGGGTTGCAGGGCCAGGACCGTGTGGATGCAGTGAGCAGGTGGGGGGGGGTGTCACAGGGTGGGGGTGGTGTGGACAGGCCAGCGGGGTGGCTGGGGACACAATGGGCCCTTGTCCTGCCAGCGGCTGCTCCCAGGTGCCCTGAGCAAACACACGCCCTGTTCCCGGTGGCACACCGTGTCCCGGGACGCTGCCTGGCTCCTCGCCAGCAGGAGGGCAGCTGCAGGGCCAGGGCATGCACCGCCGACGGCCCTGGCACCCGTGGGCCTCCGCATGCAGCCATCCCAGCAGCGGCCAGTGTAGAGCTGGCTCTGGCCATCCCATGGCCACACCACCAGGTCCAGGCCTTCAGGGAGCCCTGTGGGTGAGGGGTGCCCCCCACGCCCGGCCAGGCCCTAGGCCCTGTATGGGCCTGCAGGACTCTGCAGCCTCCCCCGGGCACCTGGAGTGCACCATCCTGCAGCCCGTCCTCCTCCTGTGCCCACAGGCACCCCGCCCTGGGGACAGGGCCCAGCCCAGGCTCTGGTCCCCGCCGAGGCCCTTCCTGGGCACAGACCCTCTCTAGGAAGCGTGTGGGAGTGGGGGGGGCTGCAGGGCCCTTGCCCACCCCTGCCTTCCCAGCCTGCACCGAGCACAGCCCTGTGGGGCAGAGGCAGGGATGTGGGGAGGGGACCCCGGGGCTGGGCTTGCATCTGGGGCTGGGGGGGCCAGCACCCTGGGTACTGGGGTTTGCGGTGGGGCTCTGGTGTCAACGGCTGCTTTCCTCTCTCTGCGCTTCTCACCAGCAGCAGCAGGAGCCGACTGTTTGCCCAGGACACCTTGCCACCTGCAGGAGGCATGCCTTGAAGGGGCCAGAGAACTCAGGAGAAATAGACCCCAAAAAGAGACAATCGCAAAAAGCTGCCCAACGGCCACCCAGCTCCCTGTTGCCCAGGACGCCTGGCGACTGCCCAGCAGGCAGTGGGGTACCGGCTCTCCTTCCCCAGGGCCAACGACTCTGTCCCTCAGCTGGTGTCCCAGGGCCCAGCCACCATGCCCCCATGTGGTACGGAACCCCAGAGGCCAGCTGACCCCAGCATGGGGGCCCACCCGCCAGCCTGGTGTCCTGAGGCTGTGCCCTGGCTGGGCCCTGGATGTGTAGGGTGCAAACTGCGTCTGCCTCTGGAGCCCCCCGAGTAGCTCAGCTCCCAGGGCTTGGGGGTCTGCAGAGGAGCTTTAGCAGGGGCTGAGGCCTGGCCTGTGGGGAGGGGTGGGCACAGGCCCAAGGCCTCCTCCCTCTTGGCTCACGGTCCTGGACGCTGCCAAGGAAGGGTCGGCCTAGGCTCGCCCCCACCCCGCCAGGGAAAGCAGCTGGGGCTCCTGAGGGGGCAGGGCCACGTGCCAGCCAGGCGGGGTCTGGAACGGAGGGCCTCTGTCGAGGGGCTTCTCTCAGCCACCCACTTACCCCACAAGCCTGGGTCCCACCCTGGACAGGTGACAATGCTGGAACCACCCAGGAGCCTGGCAGGGCCGCAGGAGGGGCCTTTGCATAACAAATGGGTTCCCAGGAAGGCATGTTCCTGCCTCTGTGTGCACCTGTGCTCGCGGGCCTGCAGGACTGACCAGCTTCCCTGGCCACACAGCCACCCCAAATCCCAAACTCACAGCCACCCCAAATCTGGTCATTCTCACCAAGGGCCCCAGCCCGCTAGTCGCAGGGAGAGCCCAGCTCTGGGCCATGATGTCAGGGTGCGGCCTCACTGGGCCTCAGACTATGGCATCATCTGTGCGGTGAGCCCCACCTTGCCAGCGCGGAGCTGCGGGGAGGCCTTCCCTGGCCCAGCCTGCGGGTGAGGAAGGGTTGGTGCCCCAGGGCTCCCAGCGTCCCTGCGCACTGGTGGTGGGCTCTGCGGGTCAGCGAGGCAGGACACGCCGGCCAGTCCTCCTCTGTCTCCCCTGCCCCCCGCCCCAGGCACAGCCCATCCTGCGGGCCTGCAGGGGTGGGGCGGTGGGAGGATTCTGAGCCGACCCCCCGGGTGGAGAGAGCAGGGACAAGGCTGGGGCCACAGGACCTCTGCCTATTTGGGGGACTGGTGGGTGCAGGGGGCAGGCGGGTGAGCCCCACGGGCCTGGGTCAGCCTGGGAGGGATGTGGCGCTGGCCGAGGGGGACAGTGAAAAAGAAAAAGATGTCATCACTGAGCCCCCACCGCAGTGAGCCCTCTAGAACAGCAGAAGGAAGCAGCGGTGTCTGCGGAGGACTGCCATTGTCTGTGGTCGGCATGCAAGGCCCTGATGAGACCGTTCACATCCTTGCCCTGCAAAGGATCCCAGGGCGAAGCACAGCTCGGTCCCGGAGGGCCGGGAGGGTGCAGCTCTAGCCCCCCGGGGTTCCTGGCGCCTGCTAGGAAACAGAACCCGGGTGCACCTTTGAGTTCCCCGGGCTGGGGCTGGGCCCCTGAAGGTGGGGGACATACACGTAAGGAAATGTCTCTTCCACAAAATCCATGTACTTTAAAGTTTAAATTGTTAAATGGATCGTACGTGCAGAAAAGAGCACAAAACACTTTGTGCGGGTAAACAGTTGTGGTGACAGACCAGGGCCGGCCAGCCCCATGGCCAGGCTGCCCCAGAGCCGGATCCCCGCGAGGGGTCTGCCTCAGTCGGCCCAGTTCTCCTTGGCCAGCTCCCACGGCACCGGCACTGTCCTCTGGGTCCTTCCGCAGCTTCCCCAGGTCCCAGAGTCGCGCTGGCTCCAGTGGGAGATCTCAGGCCTGGAGCCTCGCGACGCTGCTGTTGCAGCTGGTGGTGAGCAGGGTGGCCTCGTCCCCGCCAACCCTCCCGGCCAGGGCACAGGAGAATTCTGGGCTCTTCTGCAAAAGGCAGGAGAAAGTGACATTATAGGCACTAACATATGAAGCTTTCTCCTTCCGTCGTCTCCTTCTCAACCTGTCCTGGTGTTTTCTGTTATGCAATGTCATTTTAAGTAAAGAATAATTAAATTCTGAACTCGCTATCATGAATTTTACCAATTACCTTTATTTTTATTTACTTTTTTTTTTGAGACAGAGTCTCGCTTTCTTGCCTGGGCTAGAGTGCTGTGGTGCCAGCCTAGCTCACAGCAACCTCAAACTCCTGGGCTCAAGCGATCCTCCTGCCTCAGCTTCCCAGGTAGCTGGGACTACAGGCACGTGTCACCATGCCTGGCTAATTTTTTCTATTTTTAGTTGTTTGGCTAATTTCTTTCTATTTATAGTAGAGACGGGGTCTCGCTCTTGCTCAGGCTGGTCTCAAACTCCTGAGCTCAAGTGATCCTCCCTCCTTGGCCTCCCAGAGTGTTAGGATTACAGGCGTGAGGCAGGAGCCACCGTGCCCAGCCAATTTACTTTGCTTTTGAGACAGGGTCTCACTCTGTTGCCGAGGCTGGAGTGCAGGGGCCCAGTCATAACTCCCTGTAACCTGGAACTCGGGCTCAGTCCATCCTTCCGCCTCAGCCCCCTCCAAAGCTAGTTTCAATGCAGCTTCCAGAGCACTGAGTCTGGGTTTCCCTGTGGAATCGCTGAAATCACCCAGTTGTTTCTTCGCTGCTCATACGGGCACGTGCATTTTGTTCTTACCAGAACAGTGGGAAGGCTACACTCACTCTATAGTTCTTTTATTTGGATTGTAGTAAAATACAAGTAACATAAAAGCTGGCATTTAACCGATTTAAGTGCATAATTCAGTGGCCATAAGCACATTACCATGATTTCCAGAACTCTTTCCTGATCCCAACACGAACCCTGTACCTGGGAATCACCAACTCCCCTCCCCGACCCCAGCCCCCGGCACCCACCCTCCTGGGCTCTGTCTTTAAGGATCTGATGACATCCGGGCCTCGTGCGCGATCACGCAGGCGTGTCCTGTGCTGGCTCATCGCATGCAGCTCGCGGTCTTCACGGCTCATCCCTGGTGCGGCCTCAGTTTCCTTCCTTTCGAGGCTGAGTAACACTGCACTGCGCACGCACGTTGCGCCTTTCGGCTGTTGCGAACGGCGCTGCCATGGCGTGGGTGTGCGGGGACCTCTGCAGACCCTGCCTCCGGTTCCAGGTGTGTCCTAGGGTGGGGTTGCTGGGCCACTGGTGCTGTGTCTCGGCTGTGTCCCCCACAATGCTGGAAACTTGGTCCCCAGCGCGACGGCGTGGGGAGGTGTTGGGGTCATGCGGGCGGTGCTCCCACGACTGGGTCAACACCATCACCTCGGGGTGAGTTCAGCCCCTCCTGTGTGTCTCCTGCATCTGCCTCTGTCTGTCTCTGTCTCTCCCTGTGTCTCTTTCTCTGTCTCTGTCTCTCTGTCTCTGTCTCTGTTTCTGTCTCTGTCTCTGTCTCTATCTCTGTCTCTGTGTCTCTCTGTGTCTGTCACTATCTCTCTCTGTCTCTCCCTGTGTCTCTTTCTCTGTCTCTGTCTCTCTGTCTCTGTCTCTGTTTCTGTCTCTGTCTCTGTCTCTATCTCTGTCTCTGTGTCTCTCTGTGTCTGTCACTATCTCTCTCTGTCTCTCCCTGTGTCTCTTTCTCTGTCTCTGTTTCTGTCTCTCTGTCTCTGTTTCTTTCTGTCTCTGTCTCTGTCTCTCTGTGTCTCTCTGTGTCTGTCTCTGTCTCTCTGTTTCTGTCTCTGTCTCTGTCTCTCTCTCTGTCTCTGTCTCTCTCTGTGTCTGTCTCTGTCTCTGTCCCCCTCCCTCTCTCGCCCTTCCACCTGCCACCGTACGTGACACAGCGGCAAGGTGCCCACCGGTCCCGGCCCTACAGCCCCCGGAGCTGCGAGCCAGCCAGCGTCTGTCCGCTGTGAACCACACGGTCAGCGGTTCTGTTTGGCAGCACCGGGAGTGGGACGTACGGCAGCGCCACATCCAGCAGGTGGGGACCAGCGGACTTGCCCCCTGCGGTGCGAGGGGTCCAGCTTCTCCGCGTCCTCTCCACACTGGCCATCTTTCCTGTTGTTCACAGCAGCCACCCTGGCGGTGTGAGCCGGGGTCCCTGCCCGCCGCCCTCCTCCCTCTCCCCACAGTGCGTGAGTACCCCACACGCGTGTGCACGCACACCACCTGCTGTGTGTCCAGCCAACCGAGGTGCTGCTCCCCAGGGCCCTTCCTTTAGGAAGCCCCCCAGCCTGCATCCACCTTCTCCCTTCTGGGTGGCGTGACCTCTGCTGACCCCTGGGGCAGGGATCTCAAGTGGTGGAGAAAAGCCTCCCTTCCCCGCCTGTTGGTGGGTCCACTCTAAAAGACCTGGGCGCAGGGGCCTCCAGGGTCCCAGTTCTTCCCTCAGCCGTGGTGGGAGCACCAGGGCCTGTGGAGGGCCGTGGGGCCCAGAGCCCGGCCTGGGGGGACTGCAGCAGCCACAGCTGGGCCCACCCCAGGGGGCCGTGGGGAGCTGTGGGACTCAGCCTGGGGCGCTGGCAGGTGGCAGAGAGCTGGGCGCCCCTCCGGGACCAGGGCCAGACGGACGCAGGGCTGTCTCTGCGGGGCCGTCCCGAGGAGGGGTCCTTCGGTGCACAGCCTCTGCCCACCCACCAGCCCCGTGGGCAGCTGCAGCTCTGGGGCTCTGCTCTGGGCTGGGGATTGGGGAACAAGTATCTCAGGGTGATTTTTAGGGAAAGACAGGGAATTTCAGGCCAAGTGTTCAAAGCTTTGAGGTGGTTCCATGAGGGGCCTGTGCTCTGGTCTCCCCAAGCCCTGCTCTCCTGCAGCTGGGTCAGCAGAAACCCCCAGGCAGGGCTGCCCCCAGCCCACCCACTCCTGATAGGTGGGGGCCTGCACCCCGCCAGCCAGACACGCCTGAGGCCAACGCCGGGTCTGGGCGCCCTGACGGGCACCGGTGGACCCGCACACCGCCCAGCCCTTGGATTGTGCACTGGGGAGTCCTGTCTGCGGGTTCACCTCCTCCCCGGTGCCCCAGCTCCCCCCAGGGCAGAGAAGTCCCGGGTGGGGGGCCGGCCCGCCCCTCGGAGCCCAGCCTGGGCCCGGCTGCCCCTGCCCTGGGCAGGCCTCGCGTCCGCTGGCCACCCTGCCGGGGCCCTGCTGCGGCCACAAACAGTGGCAGCTTTGTGTCCTCAGCAGCAGGAGGCGGGTGGCCTCAGCCACCCCAGACACCCCGGCGCTGCCTGCACTTGGAGAAGTTACGTGTGCGGCATTTTGGACCAAGTCTCGCCCCCGCCCTCGGCGCTGCTCGCTGGGGAGGGCCAGACGAGAGCTGGGCTTTTCCAGGTCTAGAGTCCGCGGAGAGCGGCTGGGGGGGCTGCCAACGCAATTCACTCACTCACTCACCACTCATTCATTCATTCACTCACTCGCTCACTCATTCTCTCATTCGTTCACTCACTCATTCCCTAATTCACTCATTCACTCACCCCTCATTCATTCATTCACTCGTTGACTCATTCACTCATTTATTCACTCATTCACTCACTCACCCCTCATTCATTCATTCACTCATTGACTCACTCCCTCAGCCACTCATTCACTTTTTTTTTTTTGAGACAGAGTCTCACTCTGTCGCCCAGGCTAGAGTACCATGGCATCAGCCCAGCTACAGCAACCTCAAACTCCTGGGCTCAAGTGATCCTCCTGCCTCAGCCTCCCGAGTAGCTGGGACTACAGCCATGTGCCACCATGCCCAGCTAATCTTTTCTATATATATATTTTCAGCTGTCCGATTAATTTTGTTCTATTTTTAGTAGAGATGGGGTCTCGCTCTTGCTCAGGCTGGTTTCGAACTCCTGAGCTCAAAGGATCTGCCTGCCTCGGCCTCCCAGAGTGCTAGGATTACAGGTGTGAGCCACCGCCCGGCCACTCATTCACTTTTTCACTCAGCCACTGACTCGTTCACTCACTCAGTCACTCAGCCACTCACTCATTCATTCCCACATGCTCATTCACTCATTCGCACCGATTCATTCGCTCACTCGCTCATTCCTTGATGAATAGTAGTTCTTCCCTGAGATCCCTCATGGCAGGTCCCAGGATGCAGGCAGGGAGGGTGGGTGGCTGGACTGATGGTGGGTTAATTCATCTATTCACCATTAAACAAACCTCTCTGGAGAAACCTTCCAGGGAGCCTTCGGGTCTGGCAGCACTGCAGGTGGCTGGATGGGTGGACCCACGGACAGACGGACGGTGGTGCGTGGAGGACTGGACACGGACCACAGACACTCCCTGGGCCGCGGAGGCTTGGCTGGGCTCGTGGCTGCTGCAGGTGGGGGGAGGGGTGCGCCTTCTGAGCGGGGGGCCAGGCCCTTCTCCCACTCCCTGTCCCCCAATCCGCCTCCCTCTCTCACCCCCAACTTTGGGTCCACCACAGAAAGGGGGATTTCCTGGGAGTCTCTGCTCAGCAGGTCAAGGTCAACCCATCCAACTTGAGCCACTGGCCCCACCTGGCCTGTGACCCCAACCTCGGAATGGGGCTTCTCTCGCAGTCCGCCCCGGCCTCTGGGAGTCCCTGCCAGCTCCACGGCAAAGCGCACCCGAACTCCACCTTCTCGCTCCCACCACTCAAGCCCGTCCTTCTGGGCCAGGAATGTCGTAGCCCCCTCAGCCCAGGCCCCAGGCAATGGTCAGTTCGGCAGCAGGGGCACCCCCTAGCCTTAGTCCAGCCCCTCGGCGCAGCCCCACCCCACAGGTGAACGCGAGCCTACAGGCCCCACATCTGCACCCCAGATGCGCCATCAGCCCCCAGCATGGAGGCGCGCCCTGCCGCCGTCTCGCACTGGTCATCCCCTCGCCCCTGTATC
>RJWJ010025458.1:0-23862 GCA_004363605.1 Indri indri
CAGAATGGGTCTGTGGCTGCTGTGAACGGACACAGCAACAGCTTTTCTTTCCTGGAAAACAATGTGAAGCCAAGGAAGCTGCGGAAGGATTGAAGTCAGAGAGTTGAAAACCTCCAAACCACGTCATCTGATTGTAAGCACAATATGAGTTGTGCCCGATGCTCGTTAACAGCTGCTGTAACTAGTCCAGCCTACAATAGCGTGACTCATGTAGGACCCCTTTCATCGGTTCAAAACCCCTAGAAAATGTATACAGATTATACAAGTAGGTTAAGATTTCTAACATTTCTGGGCTTTCATCGACCCCCCGCGCTAGACTGTGGAAAGGGAGTATTGTTGTAGTCTACAACACTGCTGTTGCCTTATTAGTTATAACATGATAGGTGCTGAATTGTGATTCACAATTTAAAAACACTGTAATCCAAACTTTTTTTTTTTTACTGTAGATCATGCATGTGATTGTAAATGTAAATTTGTACAATGTTGTTACAGTAGAGAAACACACATGCCTTAAAATTTAAAAAGCAGGGCCCAAAGCTTATTAATTTAAATTAGGGTATGTTTCAAGTTTGTATTCATTTGTGATAACTCTGTTTAGAAAAATCAAAGACCGTGATTTATGAAACTAGCGTGTGACATGTAATTTCAGGTGACTTGTAGATGTGAAATCAGAAACGGCACCTTCAGTTTTGTAATATTGGCTTTGAATCAGGCAGACTCAAATCTAGTGGAACAGTCAGTTTAACTTTTTAACAGATCTTATTTTTTTATTTTGAGTGCCACTATTAATAATGTAAAAAAAGGGGAGAGGGCTCTAAAGCAGTCTTGATGAAACTTAAATATATATTCTTTGTCCTCAAGATTTTAGGAAGAGTGTAGGGTGAGTAGGCCATTTTTAATTTCTGAAGTGCTAAGTGTTTTTATACAGGAAACAAAAAGTCCATTTTGCGTTCCATCAATGTGAGAGAAGGTGTATACTTTTCAGGAGAGCTTGAATATTTACCATTTGACAGTGTCCCATAGGTGAAAATGGGGAACTGGTTGCTGGGGTCCAAATTTGAATTGATTGCTGTACTGCTATCTGTTCTGACACAAACTTCCTTTTAAAATGTGCCTAGATTACCAAAATTAACAAAGAAGGGTGGAGGGGAAGGACCTTAAAAATTTTAAAGTAAAATTAAACAGATAGCTACAGCATAAGAGAACAGGGAAATGGGATAGGGATAACTTGTTTCATGTAAATCTAATAGTACCTGTAATTTTTTTCTGCTTGGAATCTAAAGGTTTGTTTAGAACTTCTTATTTAAAAATAATAGACTGCAGACTGCTTATCATAAAATCACGTCTCTCACACTTGAGGCAGTGGTCAAACAGATGTGGACTATTATGTGTGTCATTTTAAAGTGTCAAAATTTAGCCTCTGAATACCTTCTCCATTGGGGAAAAAACACATTCATTGAACCACTCACGACACATCTGAGAAGGCCGTTGACAATGTATAAACTAATTGTTGGTTTGATATTTATGTAAATACCAGTTTACCATGCTTTAATTTTGCACATTCATACTATAGGGAGCCAGTTGTCTCTCTTACTAGTCTTGTGGGTTTTCTGTTTGAAAGGAGTCATGACATCTGTTTACATTTACCTTATCAAACCTAGAATGTGTATATTTATAAATGTATGTCTTCATTCCTAGGTACTAATTTGCAGATGTCTTTACATATTTCAGTACAGAAACTGTAACATTCTATGGTGTGCTGTCAAAGTGTGCTTAGCTCATCTGGATATACCCACACTGTTAAATAATGTCTAAACATTAATCATTAAAACATTTTTGATTACCTGTCCTTGCATTTTACATTGTTTATGTGTTCCTAATTCTGAAAGACTGGAAAAAAATCCACTCTCTTCACCCTCTGGGAACTTACCCAAATAGATGTAAATAATTGTTTGGAAGGTTGCATTGTTTCTTAGCACATGACGAAGTTCACATAAGGTGTAGTGGTAGTTCCACCCTAATACTTTCCTCTCTGCCTCCTCCGGGTGCCCCCACTAAAGGCCCTAGCTCTAAGCACACTCCTTTATCCTTCCTCCATTGATCCCATGTTCCCTATTCACCCCCCAGGCTGTTACTGTCCTCAGTCTAGAGCACAGGTCTGAGAATTTTTTCGGATAGAAAATATTTCAGGCTTGGCAGGCCTTATGGTCTCTGTTGCAACTACTCAACTATGCCATTGTAGAGCACAAAAGCAGCCAGAGACAGTTTGTAAGTGAATGAGCATGAAAGTATCCTAATAAACTTTATTTACAAAACAGAAGGCCTGTGGCCATAGTTTGCTGACTTCTACTCTGGAGTAACGAGATCCCCTCTTTGGGCCCAAAGCTCAGTCATTTTCTTTGCCAAAGACGATTTCATGTCCCAGGTCCATTTCATGTCCCAGGTCCAAGCCCCTCCCAGCCTGCCCCAGTCTGGTTGACCCAGCAGGTCTGTCCATGTCCACAACAAGAGGGATGACACAAATGGCCTGTCTTCCTTCCGTCTATTTCATACCACTGTCCCCAGTATAGGCTCGATTTTGGCTCTTGAGTACCTTTGAGTTTGTCAGTACCTCCTTAAAAATGTCACCTGAAACTGCATTTAGTATTTGGGATATTTTCCAAAAAGTGCGAGAGGATTGTTGGGGCATTGGTGGTAATAATTATTTATTTCCCTGTCTTTCCCCTCTAAGTCCAAAACAAATTTTAAAAATATGACACAGAAATCAGACCAGTAGAAACGAAAATAGCACACCTCTTGCTGAGAAGACTGGATTGATGAAAGCGATACCACGATACGGCTGGCTAATTAATTACCCTGGCTAATAACCTTGTTGACCTAAACTTAGGACTGGCACTAGCACTAATGGTTGCTCTGATTGTTGGTCTGGTGATGAACTGGTTATTAAAATATTTTGAATGTCAGCCCTGGAATTTACCTACCTTAAACTATAAGCTCCCTTTGCAGTGGCAGATTCTACCCTCATGACCTTTGCCCTGCCAAGAAAGTATGCTCAGTTGCATCTCCCAGTCTCAGCGAAGTCTCCCTCCTCCCCTCAGAGGACTGAGTGGGGACGAGGGCAGAGAGTTCCTGTACTTTTCTCATTGCCGTACAGAAAAGGGAGGATTCCCATTTCCCCTGTATTTAGCAGCCTGGCTCCTCATATGGAAGGGCAGTGTAGCCTAATAAGAGAACACAACTTGGAGACCACATTGCCCAGGTTGAAATTCTAACTGTGTAACCTTTAGGAAAATTGCTTTAACCTTGTCTCAGTTTTCTCATCTGCAAAATGGGAATAATATTAGTCCCTATGTTATAGGATCATTATGAGGATTAAATAGATTACTAACTATACCGTATATATAAAGCCCTTGGAACCACATCTAACATAAACTATAAGTGGTAACTGCTGCCTTTAAGATTGTAATCTGCTCAGCCCAGCCCACTTGTCTCTTTCAACTATAAGCTGTTGTTTTGCTGTTATGTCCCTGGTTGGCTGCTCTAGCAATCCTGTCCAAAAAAGGGGAAGAAAGTTTGCTATGACATTTTCTTTGTTGAATCAGAGTTGAAAAGAAATCATCAATTCTTAGGAGTCAAAATGGTCATTTATGTTCCCAATTTTGCCAGAGTTTTACATTAAATTCACCATTCTGGAATTTTTAGAATCTACTTTATTCCTCCTTTGGAAAATGGGGCGGTGAAATTTTTTTTTTTTTTTTTTTTTGTGATAGGGTCACCCGTTGCCCAGGCTGGAGTGCAGTGGCGTGATCATAGCTCATTGCAACCTCCAACTTCTGGCTTCAAGTGATCCTCCCGCCTCAGCCTCCCAAAGCGCTGGGATTACAGGCATGAGCCGCTGGGATTACAGGCATGAGCCACCGCGCCCAGCCACACTACATTCTTAATTTGGAGATTTATTGTCCTCAATGGAATGGGTGGAGCAAAACAGTGATTGTCGTAGTTTGTTTGCTCTTTAGCATTGCACTATCGACCATTAGTTCTTGTTCCAGACATACATTTAAAACCCATTTTTGTCATCCTTGACATTTTTATGATCATTATCTTCTCTCTTTCCCCAGTATGTTTATGGCACTCATCTAAATGGAAGAAGTTGCCAGGCCAATTTTTGCCATAGTTTGCATAGGATGTCTAGACTTGGCCCTCAGTCCAGGGTCATAGAAGACTTCCAGGGTAGAAGTTGTAGGAGCAAGCAGTGTGGGATCCAGTGAACAGATGACATGTTGGTGGCAGAGATCCAATCGTGTCGTTGTCAGAGGACTGAACTAGGTGTACTGAGCTAACAGGGATCTGTGAGGAATGACTTCAGTCCCCAAAGGAGCCTTTGCTAGATTGGGATCAAACGTACACGCCTAGGATGGTTTATGGTGTGTGCCGTGAGATTGACATAAACCAGCGACTGTGAGAGTCCAGGGAGGGAAAACTCTTCCAGCAAGGGTGAGTAAGAAAAGCTCTGTGGAAGATATGGCTTTTAATCTGACCTTCAAAGACCATCTTGGACCAGGCACCGTGGCTCACGCCTGTAATCCCAGCACTTCAGGAGGCCAAGGCAGGAGGACTGCTTAAGGCCAGGAGTTCAAGACCAGCCTGGGCAACATAGTGAGACACTGTCTCTATGAAAAGAAATATAAGAAATTAGCTGGACTTGGTGGCATACCCCTTTGGTCCCAGCTATTCTGGAAGTTGAGGTAAGAGGACCATTTGAGCCCAGGAGTTTGAGGTTACAGGGAGCTATGATGATACCACTGCACTCCAGCCTGGGCAACACAGCAAGACCCTGTCTCAAAAAAAAAAAAGTCCATCTGGGTTCAGTAAGTAGAGACTGAAGGGAGACAGCATTCCTCATATGGAAGCCAGCATGAGCAAGTGTGCGGAAGGCTGAGATAGGAAAATAACAAATTGCACTGAATGGATATGTGGGCGAATCTGCTTGTTTTAAAAATGAGGCAAAGTGGGAAGAGAGTGGAATTTGTCTTGGTGTTTTCATTAATGAAATGTGTAGAGTCTTGCTCAGAGTTCCCGGGGAAGGTAGAACCATTCTGGCCGTGCCTCCTGTGGCTGGCTGCTGCCCCTGCCCTCCTGCTCCCCTCACCAGCAGGGCCACGGAGGAGCCGGATGGGTTACTAACAGGAACTGGGACTCAGTGGGTCTCTGTTATAAACTGACAAGAGTCTTCTATCAGACAGGGTAGATGCAAAGGGGGCCTCAGCCCTTCACCAGGAAATTCCCCCTCACCAGAGAGATGGGTGGCATTTGCAGTCTGAAATTTTGGGGTGCCTAATTAGGAAGGAGTCCTGGGTGGAATCCTCTGTTGGCTTGGAAACAAAAAATTCTTAAGCGATCATGTCAACGCGTATTCTACTATTGGCATTCTTTCTTCAAATAATGGGGATACATGTATCACTTGATTGATGAATTGGACAATATTTTAACCAAGCTGGCACTTTCAGCAAATGGTGCTCCTTTCCCATGGCAGTGTTCCCAGTGGAACAGGTGCCTGTTTGTAGGAAAGCATCACACTGGTTTCCAACAGCCTCGGGCCCTCCGCGCTCCCTCTTGAGTGGCTATGGTTCTCGGTCCTCGAGGAAGGCTGCATGGTCAGGAGCAGACCAAACCCCACCTGCCCACTCTGCCCACCCTGTGCTGTTCCCACGCAGCTCTGGCCTCTGCTCCAGCAGGACTGGGTCACATGTATTTTAAGACCAAGGCCAAAAGCCACACTACGCCCTCACGAGGAAACAGAATCCAAATCCTAAGCACACCAAGCTTTCTTAAAGACAATGGAAAAGGGGAGTTGTGATGGCCTCAAGCTAGACCTGAAATTACACCTTGATTTTAGAACTGTGTGAAAGGATTCGTATCCTAGGGCGCAGAGCACCCCTGACCGTGCTAGAAGGGGCCCGTGTGTGTTTGCAGCCTGTTAGAATAAAGACTTTGCCATTTACTATCTGTGGAACCACAAGCAAGTTACCTCGCTTTTCTGAACCTCAGTTTCCTCTGCTGTAAAAAGCCATGGATGCTTAGCTCACATGGCTGAGGTTAAAATGAAACATAAAACTTTTATTTGGCACATGGCTTTACAGCAACAGTCTCATGTTTATTAACAAGAGTAATTTATTACCAAGTAGGTAAGTAAACAAGGAAGAAGGTGCATGATCAATTGTGCATCAGATTTAAAATTTTATTATCCAACACAAATTGTTTTCACTCATTATCCTTGGGTGAAGCTCGGTTAATACTAGCATTTAGTAAGGGAACTCAAATTTTTCAAAAGAAAATTGGATGTCTTCAGTTCAGTGGCTTAGAAAATGATTTTTATGAGAATTGTCTAAACACAAGTGGTCACTCAAAACCAGAAACTATTACAGTAGCACTAACTGGTGTGTAATTCCGGTAAGACACAGCATGACTCTTTTGGGTGTCTCCTCTATAAATGAGAAGATTGTAGGAGTGATTCAGTCTCTTTCCATCTCAAACATTCTGTGATTCCAAAGTAGAACTGTAACGTAGCCCTGATGATTCTAGCTCCTTTTCAGGACAGTAACATAAGGTAGAACATGCTTCCTGTGCATCTCTAGTGTTAAAGTTTACAACAGTGTGCGATACAAGGAACTCTGTACACAGTAAACCTCTTCGGCTCTGTGGGACGGGACCATCAAACCTTCCCACGCGTGTGTCAGCACTGCTTGGGAAAGAAGCGTGAAGGTGAATAACCCAAATGTAAAATTGAGACCCTCCTCATCTATATTTCATTAATCACGCTTTTATTTGGCCTCTTTTAGGTTACTTCCTAACGTTTGGAGAATACGTTTGAAAAAGAACTTTGTATAATTTTTTTACGGAGTATTTTACATTTACCCCAGTATAGGAAAAAATTGGTGGGAGGTGATTTAAATGTAGTCCTTTACTAAATGAGGTCAAGGGATTAATCAGCCTCTCAAGTGTCCATGCTGGCCCCAGTCCCAGGATTTGAAAAGAGATTTCTGAAGAAGCAGAGGGAGAAAATAGAGTAGTGTCCAAAGTACGAAGTTTGGATAAAAGGAAAAAGAGTGAAATGTTGATGGAATAAATGTACCAGAGGACTCTGCTGTCGTAGAGCAGGCGTTTTTCCTCTGATCCGAGTTAAATAGTAGTGGTGTCGGCGGCCTTCTAAATCCCCGAGAACCACTGGCGGTTTCACCGGGGTGAGATACTGATGCAGGACGTGTTCTAGAAGGGAGTGGGGGGCGGGGGATGCCTTGTACCAAGCACTTCCCGAGTGTGAGGCACAGAGGTGCTTCCCTCTGCACCTCTAGGTATTGGTGTTTACCCTCCCCCATTTCGCAGATGAGGAAGCTGCAACCCAGAGAGGATAAAGAACCTTCCTGAGGTAAACACGATGCCAGGGTTCAAATGGGCTCTCCTGCTCCAAAGCTGACGCCGGCCTTTAGAGCTCACCGTGCAAGGTGATGCCATGGAAAGCGGCCCCTCAGATCAGCCCCTCTAGACACAATCCTAGCCGCGTCGCGGTGGTGACTTCCTTTCTAACTAGGGCGATAGTCCACCTCAGTGACATCACCGGGATTTCATATTATCTGTGAGGTCCACATTATCTAGTGAGATATTCAGCTCATGGAGCAGAGATGTTGGGAGAATCATTCAAAGAAATCCCGAAATACTAAAATATCTCGTTTAAAGCTTTGAAATATTTAAAGGGCTTTTACACTTACTATGCTATTTCCCTCATTCTGTGATGCCATCGAGCAAAAGAAACTGCCAAGTCGTGAAAGCTTGCAGCAAATCATATCAGTAAATCTGATAATTTTTTTCAGGAAAAAAACCCATAGTATGTGTTCATATTCCAATTCTGTTTTTAAAAGAACTAATGGTAGGATATATTTATTTATACAACCACATAGTGCTTGCTTTTTCAGCGTTACAATAGAACTCTTGAAGCTGAGCTCCTCTCAGACACTAAAGAAAGACAGTTTGAAATCGTTTTGGCCACACGTAGGTCTGTGGCATCTCGGAAACATGATGCTTTGCCCGACCCCTGCTTGGGCTTCCACAGCAACTTTCACCGAGTGCCCACGCGGCTCTAGGCATCTTGCCAGTTGCTGGGAAAACAACAAATGAAAAGATAACCTCATTCCAGGGGACAGGCAAAGACAAGCAAACAAAGTAACTGCAAATTATGGGAACTATAATGAAGGAAACAAGGAGGGTACTGACACTGAGCATACTCTGGTAGGCTTGGATGGATAATTTTGAGGCATATGGGAAGATGCTGGAGTTTTTAGCTATGGGGTTAAATTGGTAGTTCATATTTTCCTCAGCTGAATAAGATATCAACTGGAAGTTTCACATGTCTGGAAAGTTATCTGGAAGCTTCTGATAGAGCTGTCTGTTCTCCACCTGAATGACAATCCTTCATACATGAACTGGTTTTGCCCTTGGCTCTGACAGTTCTGTGAGCACTCAGAGGCTTGGCAATTCCTGCAGCCCTCAACGGCGTTGCCACCATGGGATGGGCATCTTCTACGTTGAGGGCTTTTCCTTTTAGCCCTGCATCATAGTGTGATTTCTGAGCATTTTTTAAGGTGACAATTAAGATCCAAATTTACGTGAAATCCAACTGAACGGTACCAATGTCAACTAAGGACAAATGGATCGACAGATGATTTTCATGCATGGCAATGGCAGGTGCACAAACAACAGCAGCTACGTCATGTTCTGCCTGGGCGCTGGCAAAGGTCTTTAATGAGAAGGATAGGACAAATCTCCAATTCCTGAAAGTCTAACGTGGGGAGCTGGGGGCCTGTGTCTCATAATCTCACTCCATCCTGGCATTCTAGACAACCTATTTGATTCCGAGACACTTGAGGGCAGGCCCTGTCTCTTATTGGTCCCTGCATCCCTGGTATGTGCCCCGCACAGCTCTGAACACACAGCACATGTTCCATAAATGTTTGATGAATAAATAGAAGTGTTTGGGAATCATTAGACAGTATGGTGCATAATGGGAAAAATACACTTTCCAGCCACTGAGACCTGAGTTTAAATCCTGCCATCACTCAATAGCCATGTGACCTTGTCAAGCTACCTAACCTAACCCTCAGCGTGGTTCTCTAGGATTCGAGAAAATAAGCAAAGATCACATGGTCTACCGGGGGGATGCATAGAAAGAATTATGGTCCCCACGTAACAGTTAATAGTTATGTGAGGTCATAAAACCTGCTAGTGTTACAGCAGGAATCAAGTCTGTTTCCATTAAAAGTCTCATCTACTTCCAGTCGACCCAGAGTGCGAGAGCAGCTCATCTGAATTATAAAACCTCCAGGAGGGTGGGTCTGGCAGCCCCAGGGACCTTTTCCCAGGAATCACAGTTTCTCCCCAGAATCCCTCACCAAATCCTTCCAGCTTGCTGGAAAACCAAGGTTGACACTGCTGAGGTCAGGGACTGTGAGAGTCTGTAGTGAATTAGCTCTTGGGGTATTAGGACCAAGGTGCCCTGGGATCACTACCTTCCCTCGGCCTCAGGGCCACCTCTAGACAGTTCCTTCACAGAAAATAAAATCCCAAATCTCTCCACAGCCTCTAGGCTCTCATATCTCCCTCCCTCTTCCTTGCTCACCACTTCCAAAAGCCGTGCTCACCTCTTGCCTGGTTCTCTGGAGAAGCTGCTTCCATCTTGAGGCCTTTGTCCTCGTCCCCAGATACCTACTTACATGGCCTGTCCCCTCCCTCCCCAAAGAGGCCTTTCCTAACTACCAGATGGAAAATATCACCACTGCCCCCGCCCACCCACACACCCCCATTCTCCTACTTGGCTTTAGTTTTCTTTGTAACACTTTCATTGTGCTATATATTTCTTCAGTTGTCTGTCTCCTGGAAAACAAGGGCTTTTTTTCCTGCCTGGCACAGAGAGTCTCACACATTTGAGTAAATGAATTTGTGAATGAATGAACATGAGATGATTCATATAGATGCAACCGCGCCCTCCCCTGGGGGAGCTGTGACCTTGTCTCACTTGCGAAGGGCACCGTGTTTTTAATAGCCCTGAGGTTGTAGGTAAGGCAGCTTCATCACCTCCGAACAGCGGACCCAGATAGATTTCGGAACGGATCACGGGATAGTGAACAGTCAAATGCCACCGACGTTAAGAATTAATGAGCTTTCTGTTCTCCTACGAACGTAATGTATAAATTGTGTTGCTCTGTGCCATTCAGATTTAGAACTGAAGACGAAAATAATTGTGAAGGTGAAGGACAGCCTTGGAAACTATTTTTAGAACCCCGCAACAAATGAGAGGATTTTTTTAAAGGCACTCGGTCTCTAGCCTGATTTGATTTTATGACCTCGCTTACCTGTTTCTGAAATTATAGTTTGGGAATAATGATCACCCCAATTTCTCCAGCCATTATAAGAGCTAAAATAGAGATAGCTCCTGGTAAAAAGGGAGTGGAGAGAGAGTAATCAGTCCAGTGAAGAAACTACAGAAATTCGTAGGTCACACCATTGTGAATAATCCGTAAGCCTATTATTAAGACCACTTCCCACGGGGCCAGTTCCTGCTGGGCTGTGGGGATGTGCTCACAGCAAAACGGTGCAGTGATTTGCCAAAGAGGTTTATGGGCACAAGTTCAGATATTGTGACAACAATCTGGTTTGCTGCCTTGAGAAATAACTTTTCGGCAGAGCTGGGGGCAATAGGATTTAGAGTACGAGGGGAGGAATGACCTTTACAGAGGAGACACTTAGGCTCGGTGACCTTGCTCCTCTTCTTTCTCCGACAGACAAAAAATCATGCTGTCTGGTAACTTTGCCTGTTTCCCCTCCATTTTCAGTTTTTGTCAAACCAAGACCCAGACAAATCACTGCGTGAAAGCATCGCTAGATTTTTATAGGACCAAGGATGCTCACTGTAGTGCTGTTTATAATCAAAAATTTGTTAACCCTCAAAGAACCAATAGGTTACATAAAGTAGATGCCTCATTCGTAGCTTACACAGTATGCTACGATCAAACACACTTCGGAGAAAATCGAACAGTGTGAGAAAATGGTTGTGGAAATATTAAATGAAAAAGCAAGTTATCAACCAGTTTATACCACCTTTCTTTCCATTTGTTAAACTGTGGTTATACAGGTATAGACGGGAAAGATGCGTATCGAAATGTCATAGGGTCCTCCTGTTCTCATATCAGCTGGAAAAAATGGGGTGACATATCTGGGCGGGAGGATTCTAGGTGATTTTTATTTTCCCCTTTGTGTTTTTCTAACATTTTCAAAAGTTTCTGCAATAAACATTTATTATTTGTGTGATGGGGAGGGTCATTACATTTTTTTGGAAGAATCAATTACTAGGCCCATCGCCTAGTGATTCAACCTATTTGAAATGAAGACTTTTCAAAAAAATGGGAGAAAATCTCTTTCCCCTATAGATACTGCTCTTGGTTTCTAAATCATAGTTTCATAGAAAAAGAACACTTT
This sequence comes from Indri indri, assembly GCA_004363605.1. Taxonomy (NCBI): domain Eukaryota; kingdom Metazoa; phylum Chordata; class Mammalia; order Primates; family Indriidae; genus Indri; species Indri indri. The sequence continues at coordinate 11,527 of RJWJ010025458.1, forward strand.
GATTTTAGAGGCAGGCATAAAGCTATGCAATCTTGCCCAAGTCATTTAATATTCTTCAAATGAATTACCAACCCCTAGTGTATTAGAAAAGACACAAATCAGAGGTCCAAGTTCATGCTCTGCCACTTACTACTCTTGAAACCTGGAGCAAGGCAGTTCTCTGAGTCAGTTTCCCCATCTGTAAAATGGAAAGCATGGTCACTCTTCTTCTGTTGACCTAACAAGATTAATACCCAGTAATAACCCCACATTGCATGGAAAGTAAGGTAAGGCCATTGTCACAGAAATACAGTCAGGACTCTTCTTTCGACATAGGGTATCTTTTCATAGAAGACCAGAGAGGAGGCTGATTCAGAAAAATAAAGCCCTGCAAGGAATGAACTGCCAGGGACAAGCAGTGAGTCACCCATGCCCAACTGCCGAAAAAGGCAGAGGAGGCAGGAAACGTTATCAGACGGGAGCGCACTGAGGTCTGCGGCAGGGATGCGAGTTCAGCCTTTTCCAAAACGGTGTGGGCTCTACAACTAAATATTTTGACTGCTCTGCCATCTGGCATAATCAGTTCCCAACCAGCCTGGTTCCTAATGAATCTCTCTTCCAGGACAGCTTCTTGGCCCTCTTGTTGCAGACAACTGGAGAATTAGGTTGCAGTTCTACTCAGCAGACACTCAGGCTCTCAGGGTCACAGCTAGGCAAACTGACCAGGCTTCCAACACTTGACATCAGCACTGTCAAATTTCCCTTTTTTGTTCTTTTCTCATCTTCCTTTGATCTATACTAGGCACTCTTCCCTTACTCACTTGCAAAACACTTTCTGGTAGTCATTTACCCACTAGTAAGAATTTAAGTTCCTAAGTCCCTTCTCCCAGTGGCATTTTAAGCTCATTTCTTATGGTTAGGTGAAATGATGTTAGGAAAGATAGTACTGAATGGGGTATAAGGAGGCTACACAATGTCAGTGGAGCCCGCTTTGGGAAATCTAACACTAAACTGGAATATTCATGCAAATGAATAATTTGCAGTGTTGAGAGCTTTCTTTAAAACTCCAAAGATCAAGGCCTGGTGTGGTGGCTCACGCCTGTAATCCTAGCACTCTGGGAGGCCAAGGCAGGCGGATGGTTTGAACTCAGGAGTTCGAGACCAGCCTGAGCAAGAGCGAGATCCTGTCTCTACTAAAAAAATAGAAAGAAATTAGTTGGACAACTAAAAAAAATAAATAAATAAATAAATAAATAAATATATATATATAAATTAGCCGGACATGGAGGCACATGCCTGTAGTCCCAGCTACTGGGGAGGCTGAGGCAGTAGGATTGCTTGAGCCCAGGAGTTTGAGGTTGCTGTGAGCTAGGCTGATGCCACGGCACTCTAGTCTGGGCAACAGAGTGAGACTCTGTCTCAAAAAAAAGAGAAAACGCCAAAGATCAGAATAAAATGCAAACTCTTCACATTGGCCTGGAGCCCACAAGATCGGGTCCCTGCCCACCCCTGCTAGGTCATCTCTACCACTCCCCCACCCCAACCCCCATTCCCTCCATACCTGCCACACGGGGTTTCTTCCTGAACAAGCTAAGCTTATTTCTGCCTGGGAAGCTTTGCACTTAGCATTTTATCTCCTGGAACACACCCTCACCTTATTCAGGGGGGCCTCATAGGAGTAGAGTTGGGAGATAAAATTCAGGACATAATAGTTGTATTTGAATTTCAGATAACTAATGAATAATTTTTTAGTACCTATATGTCCCAAATATTGCATGGGACATACTTATACTGAAAAAGTATTCATCATCTATCTAAAACTCAAATTTAACCAGGTACCCTGTATTTTTATTTGCTAAATCAGGCACCCATGCATAAGAAGCCTTTCCTACCCACCTCATTCAGCTCCTTTCCCTGTTTTATTTTTTTCAAAGCACTTACAACCACACAAAATTGCTTGTTTGTTGTTAGCTTCACCTACTAGCCCAAGAGAAAGTTCCATGCAGACAGAGACTATCTCTTTGATACCTGGATCATAGTAAATAAAATTTCATGTGAATGAATGAATGAGTTTTACACACACTCTTGCTTTTGTTCGATCTTTTACTTGCGAGGAAAAAGCAGATAACTTTCAACATGAGCTTTCGTTCAAGGTTTTCTGCTCTTTGTCTCCTTAGCTTCCATTGTCTACTGCGCTGGGCACTGGATGCCTTGCCAAGGACTTCTGCCTTCCTTTCTGACAGTGCCTGTCCTGCTGGACCCCTAACTTCCCTGCCCACCTGCAACGCTCCCCGCCTCCAGCGCGGGTCCCACCTCTCTTACCCATCTTCTCTGATGCCTCACATTGCACAGAGACCCATTGCTTCTGCTTTGAGGCTTCAAATGTGAGTGCCGGCCAAAGAACAGTTTGTCCATTCCCTATGATGCAAATGAAACTATCAAATTATTTCCTGGGAGCAGGTTTTGGTTTGGAGAAAGAAGAGAGAAGGAAAGCTTCCTGGGGCCCAGTGACTGGGTGAAGTAGCCTTGGACAGAAGGAAGAGGTACAGAAAAGTGAAACCACAGGTAAATTTCCATTTGTTTAGGCTGGGGGCACCTTCTATCGGTCCTGACCCTCCCCAGCCCAGGGCACTTTAAGGATTACCAGGAACCCTGTCTCTGTCCTTCCCTTCCCAGCAGCCCTCAAGAGAACGCTCCGGATCGAGGCTTCAAACCTCCACGAGCAGTCGAAGGCGAGAGCAATCGAAAGCCGCACAAGGGCCAGAGGTCAGACTGGCATCTCTTTCCTGCTCCGGAAACCTGGGTGCAGAGAGAACAAGCGACCCAGGGCCAGTTCCAGGGCCCAGCTCGGGGCTCAAGGCTCCCTCCCGGCAGTAACCGGAACACAAAATGAATCCCAAGGGATGAAGCATTGCAGTGGCTGAAAACTTGAGGCTCGCGTTCCGGTAATCCACCAAATTGCTCGCGGAGAGCCTCTTGATTGACTTTGGTTTTCTTTGTTCGCCACTTTGAATCCCTGTTGCGTATTTGGGTCAGAGCAATGGAAGGAACACATGACTTGCTTTAAAATTAGCCTCAAAACTCATTGTATAATCGCTCTCGATTTCACTAAACGGAATGGTTTCTTGAGAGGACAAGCACAGCATTTGTAATGAGTCCATCTGGTTGAGTCATCCTGGAGAAATCCTTTGGATTCACCAAGACTCAATGTTTCCACCTGTAAAATGGGGTGTAGATTTTGTTTGAAAGAAAAGAAATAAAGGATAAGAAAATAAAAGTAACCACCTCATCCAGACCCTAATACATACACACACACACTCTCTCTCTCACACACACACACACACACACACACACACACACACACACACACTCTCACGCTGTCTTTGGGGCTTGCCAGAGGTAAAGAACCATCTGTTCTAGTCCCAAAAGACAGAACAAAACTAGAGAAGGAAAGAATTGCTTACTTTCTAAATCATGCTATCACCAGAGCCCAAGGTTGATGTTCCGATAGTCTAGTGAGCTCAGAGAACATATTTTCAGTCTTAAGAAAAACTTTTCTTTCTAAATATTTCTCCTGGGACAGTGAGATAATCTTCACACAAATTCAAAATCAGCAAAAAAAAAAAAAAAAAAAAAACCACTAACAAAAAACCATTCTGGCTGTCATTTGTCCTTCCCCAAGGACAAAAAGTTTCCCAAGATTTCTGATTTATCTTGGCAACATCTGCAAATAAACCCGAATGACCCAAAGGCTAAACAGATGCGAAGAACTGTGGGTGACTGTGTATGTCCAAAATGTGTCTTTACAGCAAACTTTGCCGTGGTCGTCTGAGTTAGAGAAATGGTTGCTTATAATATATGTATTATTTCCAAGGTGGCGGTTTAGAGCTGAGGGCTGGGAGAGAGGGTGCTAAAAGGATAGGGGACAAAGAACACATGACCGTCGGCTAGAAACCACCTGGCGTGGGGTTTGTCTGTAACAGCCGCACAGGCGCCTAGACACCGAGGCTTCAGTGTGTGCTTCAGGTAGGTCTTCGGAGTTAGACCTGGGCTCAGATCCCAGCTCAGCCACATGCAGCCATGTGGCCTGGGGCAAGCTACTTGGCCTGTTTGAACCTCAATTTTCTCATCTGTAAATTGGAGTTAATAATAGCACCTATCTCATGAATCAGGCCTAGTAAATGCTCCTCATTATTAGTGATCGTTATCATTAGCCCTAGTTTCCTGGGGCTGCCATAACAAATTGCGACAAACTTGGCTCAAAACAACAGAAGTCTATTCTCTCTCAGTTCGGCCAGAAGTGCAAAATCGAGCTCCTGGCAGGGCCGTGCTCCCTTTGAGTCTTTTCTTGCCTCTTCTGTCATAGCTTCTGCTGATAGTCACAGCTCTACCGTCATTCTGGGCGGCAGCTGCATCTCCCTAATCTCTGCCTTCTCCTCTCCTCCCTCTGGCTCTCCTCCATCTCTTATAAGGACACTTATCATTGGATTTAGGGCCCCCCCCAGATAATCCAGAATGATCTTATCTCAATATTCCTAATTGAATACATCTGCAAAGACCCTTTTTCCAAAAAAGATCATATTCCCATGTTCCAGGGATTGGAATGTGGACATATCTCCTTGGGAGCGACCACTCAACACATTACAGTAATGTCTGTATGGTTATGTATCGATAGTGCAGTGTTGGCCTTAGGCTGGGTCCGGAGGGGCGCTGGGCCCCTCTCTTTAGAAGGCCCTTGGTCACATGGCACTCAGCTCTGGCTCAGTGAGATCTATAACCCTGAACATCGCTAGAGACTAACACCATTCAGGGAAGCTCTACATCTTCTGCCCTCTGATCTCCAAACAAAAGGTAGCCACACCCAAAGCTGGGAAAGTTTTTAGGTTGCTGCTACTGCTGACATCCCACACAGACACTGCCCTGGGGAGTGAGGGAGATTGGAGCGGCAGGAGCTTCTTGATAAGAGGACAGTCAGCTTTCCGAAATTTTCCTCTCCAGTGGCCTGAATCCAACAGTCTTGTTTCTCTTCCTGTTCCAATGTATGGTTCTGGAGTTACTCTTGAATTACCACAATGTTCACAACAGATCACGTGTGCGTATGTAGGTCGGCACATATATATGAGACATGTTAGCAACTCTACAAAATTATATAGGTCTAGGTTTTTTAAAACATATGGCCAGGTGTGGTGGCTCATGCCTATAATCCTAGCACTCAGGGAGGCCAAGGTAGGAGGATTGCTTGAGCTCAGGAGTTCGAGACCAGCCTGAGCAAGAGCAAGACCCTGTCTCTACTAAAAATAAAAAGAAATTAGCCAGGCAAGCATAATAGAAAAAATTAGCTGGGCATGGTGGTGCACACCTGTAGTCCTAGCTATTCAGGAGGCTGAAGTAGGAGGATCGGTTGAGCCCAGGAGTCTGAGGTTGCTGTGAGGTAGACTAATGCCACGGCCCATGGCACTCTAGCCTGGGCAACAAAGAGAAACTCTGCCTCAAAAAAAAAAAAAAAAATTATTATGAGAGATTTTAAAAATCTTGATATAAATGATAGTGATTTATAGGATGAAACTAAAATAATCTGTGATAGTATATGTGATAACAGAAATATACCACATGCCACCCAATTACAATGTCTGACATATAAAATTCACAATTCATTTCCAAATCGAAGTGTTGCTTTAAGAATTTTAATGACAATTTCGATTGCTGCTGCCTCTGCGAAGTTTCTCCAAATTAAAATTTAAATTAAAACAAAAACTAAGGTTCAAGAAAGGTAATCTAGTTTGCCATTAGTGTCAATGGAACACAAATTATATGAAAATATTGATTATAATAGCATAATTGTATAATAATTTTCCTGAAATGAAAGCAAGAAACATCAATCTTATGGATAAATATACAATACATGAATTGTGTATATCTCTTTATTTTCTTACTCATTCAAACACGTCAGCCCATTAACAGAACGCTCACAGGTTTGTGATAATAATAAAGTCCAATTCTTTCTTTTTATTTTTGCCAACTTTCAGTCACGTAAAAACCATAGATTTTATTTTTTTTCCCCAGCTTTATTGCTATGAAGCTGTATTTACCAAGGGACAAGGATGAAACAAAGTTCGTTAAAATATTAGACTTCCCTTCATAATCTCACCGTCTCCAACTCTGCAAATGTTAGGGCTGATCGGATTCTGGGATTTCCCGTCTATAACATGGGAAACACCTGCATGTAATAAGCATTTTCTTGACTTAGAATCCTTCTTTGTCCCTTGGCAGCATGACACCTTGCCTATCTAGGAAGACGGTGATCATTTCCAGTCCCCCAGGGTCATCAAAGGAAGTTCTTTCTTCAACATCCAGTGCATAGGAATTCATTCCTGAACTAGATGCGTTTAAAGGCCTTGGGCCGTGGCTGTTGAAACTTTAGGAGGGCTTTAGGGTCTGCCTTCACTTGCAAAAGCACAGTGCTCGTATCTCTGCAGCCCCCTTCTCACATGGGCCTAGGTCCTAAATTTATAAATGAATGGGCTCATGTGGCCAAATGCACAGAGGCAACTAGGTACAGCCTTTCCTAGGTGTCCATTTTGCTTTTTCCTCCCTTAGAATATTCTCAAATTACCTTACATTCCTTCCTACAGAATTTATTGCCTTTGTTTCTACCCATGTGTTGTATTAAAATTCTAATTCTGTCGGTAAGAAGATGTAGTACCTCTCTAAACTGGAGGGTCCCACATGTCACGGCTGCTTCCCGAGGTTGACACGTGTAAGCCTCTGCGTCACGTGATGTGTGCGATGCAGCGTGCTTGATGGAGGGTGTCCCCCACGGGGCCTCCGCAGGTGCGCGCTGCGCAGGGTTGGAGATAAGGTGCTCTCCTAGTTACGGCTCCTGACCCACCCTTAGCGACATCCTTTTCTAATTTATCCACCCAGAGGTGCACTGTTTCTAATTCTCATAAAAGCATTTGTCTAGGCTGGAGGTGGCCCTGCTCGCATCTGAGTCTCTCCACTGTCCTCCTTTTCCCGCTCCTCTACAAATCAGAGGTCAGGAGGCCAGGCAGTTAACCTAGATGGAGGGAAACAGCCATGTAAGATAATAGGTCCCAGGCTGTTCACAGCGCAAACAAGCGTATCACCTGCCCAAGTGAATTGCCCTTTGAAACCTGCACTTGCATAACAAATGGACAACAGAGTGCAACCCCTGAACAAATTGCTCTTGAGCTCTCCTGACCTGGAGCCTGCCCTGGCCAAGTTAGAGACCAATATGCAAACCGGCTGAACACTCCTGGTGGCTTCCTTCCAGCCCACGGGCTCCAGCGAAAGTCCCCCCCTAAAAAGGTCCCTTCGTTTTGTGTCCTTGCAGCCTCAAAGAATCTCTCCAGGCTCTCAAGCTCTACCTTCTGTCACTCTGCTTCCCCTTACCTGTTCTTTCTACACCAGTGGTTCTCATCTGGGGTGATTTTGACCCTCACCACCCCCCTCCACCAGCCCAGAGACATTTGACAATGCCTGGAGACATTTTTGATTGTCACAACCTGGGGGAAGGAGTAGAGTCTAGAGATGCTGCTAACCTGCCTACGATGCACAGGGCAGACCCACACTACAAAGAATTATCTGGTCTGCACTGGCAATAGGGCCACGGTTGCACACCCTTCCCTGGATCCCTTCAACTCGGATCTGGCTCTTACTGTCTTGACTGATGATGCTTCAGCACCTTGGTCCTGAGCCTGCTCTCAACTGCATGTAGATGTCGTGTTCCTTTTCGTTACACATCTCGAAACCACTAAACAAAGGCAAGATGGCCCCCACCTCGCCGGGCTCCTATCCATCCTTCCAAACACCTGAGCTCTGTGATGATTTCAGGCCATTCTGTGGCTCTTCCTACCACGTTCCACCTCTGAAAGTCAAGCATTCACCGATTTAGTGAATGCTAATGCATTCTTGCTTTTCAAATAGCGTGATTTCAGATTTTTAGTTCTGTTTGTGAAGGTACAATTATAACAGAGTGCAAAAAAAAATCTCATACTGAACCTTCACTCTCGGCTCTGCCTTTTTCACAAGGCCTTACCATGCATCCAGCACTGCTAACTAGTGTTGTGCTATTTTTGTCTGCGCTGTAATTCATCTCCTTTCTTGGATTTTTTTTTTCATACCAACCCTGTCTACCTCTTTGTGCTGTTTGCCTCATATATTATTAAGCTTAATTTCAATTTTTCTGACATTTTTTAGTTTCTCAACACCGTCTATACTTCTTTAAACAACAGATCTCATCCGCATGGTAGGCAAAATGATACCCACCCACCCCGCAGCTCCAAGATGTCTATGTCCTAATCCCCAGGTTTTGTGAATATGTCACCTCACGTGGCACAAGGGACTCTGCAGCTGTGATGATGTGGGGGATCAGACTGGATTATCTGGCGAGCCCAATCTAATCAGACGGGTCCTTAAAGGGGAGAGCCTTTCCCAGCGGCAGTGGGAGAGGGTCACGCAACCGTGGAAGAATGGTCGGAGAGATGCCAGATGCAGGCTTCGAAAGTGGAGCATGGAGGTGTGAGCCTAGGAGTGTGGGCAGCCTCCAGGAACCGGAAAAAGCAAGGGCTTGCATCTCCCCTAGAGCCTCCAGAAAAGAGACAGCCTTGCTGGCATCTTCATCTGAGACCAGAGAGACTGTGTTGGACTTCTGACCTCCAGAACTGTAAGATAATATGTTTATTGTTTTTTAAGCCACCAAATTTGGGGTAATTTATTGTAGCAGAAGTAGAAAACTAATGTGATCCCCCATTTTCCATTCTTTAGATTCATTAAATTATTTTTCCCCTTAAAAGTATTCTTGACTCTTGAAGTCTTTTTAAAATCTTAAACCATTTTCTTTATTTCCCGTCTCCCTTCTTGCTCTTTCTAGGAGCTGTGAAGTTGCAGAATTTTGGTTTGTTGGGATGCATCCTGGTGATCGCCTGCAGACCTTGTTTTGCAAATAAGAACAGGAGACTCCAGAGAGGCCAAGGGGCCTGTCAAGGTCGCGTGGTTCCCAGAAGGCGACAGTCACCACGCCCCGTCCCCTGACTCACCAACTGCTCCTGTTTTCACTTCCTTCCCCTTAAAAAGAAGTAGGACTATCCCACTGATTTAAGAAGAATATATTTGTTCTTTCCTCATAAGGGGGCTTAGAAAACACACTGATAGTTGACACCGTATATGGATATCAAGGTTTCCTGGCAAAAATTCCATAGAACTTAGTTTAGGGAGATGCTCCAGGAAAATTTTTTAAAACCTCCTGCGGTTAAAGAAGCTTGGGAAATACAGCATGTTTATCCCTCCTTTGGAAAGTCATGACCTACCTAAGCTTAATAAAATTTCTCCGAAGCACTGTAGTAAAGACGTTCTAACCAGTGTGCCCTTTACACGTGATGCCCGTTAACATGCAACAAGAAATGCTAGTGTAGATGGGCTCTCCGTGTCTTGTCTTTGGCCTTTTCGCTTGTTGTGTGACTGGGTTAGCACTGTAGATGGCCTTGGCATGAGTACACTCCGTGGGATCCTTTGAGAGTCGAGCAGGTGAGCGCTGTCAGAGCCTAGTGGTTCCCATCTATTCTCCCTTTCTTCCTCATTAACGGAACTCATTTTATTAAATATTTGGGTCAATGAGTGCTGAGCCTAGGTATGGCCATATATCATAGTTCTGGCCAATGAGATGGGAACAGATGTCTATAGAGGGGCTTCCAGAAAAGTTCACATGTGCATTTCTTCATCTTTCATCTTCCTGCTTAGAGTACACAGGCAATACATGGAGGTACAGCAGCCATCTTGGAACCATGAGGACAAGAGCCTTTTACCAAGATGGCAGAGCAGAAAGTTAGCAAAAGCCTGGGTCCCCGATGAGGTAAAGTCATCTCACCAGCCTTGCACAGCTTCTGATTTTCTTGGGAATGTGAAAAAAATAAACTGCTATCCGGTGAAGGTCCAGTAGTCAAGTTTCTATTCCATGAAGCCAAATGTTATTGAAAATAATGTTTTAATATTTATTTCTGAGTATCACATAATTTTGCTCTATTCGTGTTATCTTGGCTTTTTTTTTTAATGAAAGGCAATTACTGGGTAGGGTATAAGGAGTTTCCAAAGCAGGCCAGTAATAGCATCAAGTCAGTGGTTCTCTTGAGATCCCGGAGTATAACAATCTTTTCATTAGCAGTCATCTCTTGATCTGTTGGCCTCACCTATAATAAAATAATAATAAAACCTATATTTTATTATATTTTTTTGGTTTTTTTTTTTTTTTTTTGAGACAGGGTCTTGCTCTGTCGCCCAGGCTGGAGTGCAGTGGTGTGATCATAGCTCACTGCAACCTCAGACTCCTGGGTGCAAATGATCTTCCCACCTCCCCCTCCCAAATAGCTGGGACTACATGCACGTATCACCATGTCCGACTAATTTTTAAAATTTTTTCTTTTAGAGACAGGGTCTCGCTATATTGCCCAACCTGGTCTCAAACTCCTGGCCTCAAGTGATCCTCCCGCCTCGGCCTCCCAAAGTGCTAGGATTATAGGCATGAGCCACCACTCTCAGCCAAAACCTATTATTTGAAAACAGAGAACATACAAGGAGCCCTGTGGAGAAGCCCATGTGGAGAGGAACTGAGGCCTTCCACCCCAGCCAGCTCCACCTGGCCAGCGTGGCCTGAGCCACCTTGGAAGCAGGTCCCCCAGCCCCAGTTAAGCCTTCAGATGATGGCAGCCCCAGCTGACACCTGTTTGCAATCTCACGGGAGGAGAGAATCTAAGCCAGACTGCCCATTCAAGCCACTCCCAAATTTGCAGCCCGCAAGAGCTGAGAGAGAATACAGGCTTATGTTATTTTAAGCCACAACGTTTTGAAGTAACTTGTTCCTCAGCAACAACTTCTAAGTGGAGGAATTGACTCCTCCATTAACCCCATTTAATGTTAAGTCATCTCGCCATTTAATTTTAAATGGGGTTTCCTCATTGCCTCTGCAGTTTGCCAGCATGAGTGAAATCAGGATGCTTCTGACTCAAACAGTAAGAAAAAAAGTTGTAATCTCACATAAAAATTCAAGAGGTAGAGGGGGTCCAGGGTGGATAAACAAAGCGCTCAGCTGTAGCACCCAGGACCCAGGTAATAGCCATTTCTCTGCTCAGCTGGGCTCACTCAGCCCGTCAACTTGTTCTCTTTTTCAAAAGATGGCAGCAGCATTCCAGGCAACTCATGCAGACACGGCAGCATGAGTTTTCCCCTGAAGCCCCTCAATGGACTTACACTCAGTGGCCAGAATGGCAGTCCGTGGCCACACCTAAACCAATCCCTGGTGAGGTGAGTAGACTGGGCGCACAGCGACTACCAGGGCTCTCCCCTGGGGCTGAGGCTTGAGTGTTCTTCACTTGGTCACATGCGGGGAGGCACCCTTGAACAAAATCCGGGTTCTGGCAATAAGAAAAACATATGCAGAAGGGTTAGGGTGGTAAATGACTTAGGTACATTATCTTCTAACCCAGCTGTCAAGGAGCCAGCTGTACTAGGGAGAAGAGAAATGAAGATGCAGAGGTGGTGAGGGGGAAGGTGTGGGGGAAGCTGGAGTTACGGGCAGGTGGGTTGAAGTTAAAGGGCCTTGGGCTCCACACGCAGAACAAATAACCTGAATGAGTCCTTGCCTAGAACCGCAGTTCGCTCACCCCACTCGCCCTCCCCCCACCCTGGTGGGGGGGTTCTGGAACTGCTAGCACATCTGACTGCTCTTCCCCTTTAGCACTTTGGGTCAGGGTGACATGGCCCAGCTGCCTCCCAAATCTCCCAATCTATGAACCCAGAACAGGCTGTGGACAAATCAGTCAGTTGTCAGCTGCCGGTTGGAATTCATCTGCATTCCCCAGGGTGGGAGGCGCAAGAGATACGTATAACCTTCTCCTCTATTTAGATAACGGAGGGCTATTTGTTTAAATGGTAATTGGTGTCACCAGAAACACTTGGTTTGCCTTTATCTGGATATGGAATGATCTAACACAGATAGTCAGAGCCTGCAGGGGACTAAAAGTCTAAGCCCTTTATTTTGTAGATGAGGAAAATCAAGTTCAAGTTGAAGTGACTTGGCCAGGGCCACAAAGACAAAACTGGGACTAAGTCTTCAGACTCTTGCTTCAGTGCTCTCTCCCTTACTACTCCTTGTGGAAAAAGATTCCATACCAAATACTATGCCAGGTCTATATCCTTGTTTTTCTGAAACAGAATTGCTTTAGGTAAAGTATTCTAACAGTTCCTTATGTTCATCTGAAATTACTAATTATGCTTGATGTTGAGACATTTATTTTTAATGTTGTCTTATTAGACTTTCAAGCCCCACCCTTAAAACTTTTTATC
>RJWJ010025459.1:0-23863 GCA_004363605.1 Indri indri
TTTGAAGTCTATGGCTGTACCTGTCTGCAAAGATTTTCTTACTCTCTCTTCTCTCTTTACCTTTCTGTTTTTCTCCTTTCAAACATTCTCATTTCTCCCTTCCTCAGCAACATCCTAACCACTCCATCTCCTCAATACTTAAACTTGCTAGCATTTGCTGGCTGTTTTTCTCTTTACAACTCAATTTTGTGCTTATCTCCGCTTTGAGCGGAGATATACCTCTCGCTCCGTCCCCTGAAAGTCTTTCTGGACACACAGTAGCTGCTCAATAAATAATTATTATTGACAGATCTCTAGCTTCCCTCTTTCCATCTTCCACTTCTCATATTATGGTCCACATAGCGAACATTTAAATATACCTTGGATGAGAAATTAGCAAAGGAAATTAATTAATTTATCAAGAACACATTTACTACTTAAGGCTTGTTTTATTGATCTACTTATTCGATCACTATTTCGCTGAAGTCCACTAAAAGTTATAACTATTTCCTTAACTTCGATAAATTTCCTAATTTTTCTTTCAGGAGTGAAGACTAATTTGTGCACTACTCCTAGAGGAGACCAGTAATAAGTTTAGAACACAGCTAACTTTATTTAAATATTATGATTTTCTTGAAGACTCAGGAATCCTTTTAGAATCTGCTCACGTTGCATACCAAAGAAACGTATGCAGTTGGGAAGCAATTCAGGAATATCTATTCACTTGTTAAGTGTGCATCTAGCAGGTTCCTTTTAGACCCTATGGGTGTTTTATTTGAGTTTCTGAAATTCTCATTCTTGTAAGAAAAAAAGCTTGTCAGTTGTCTTCAGACAAGTGAAGAAAGTATTAGGCTCATGCTTTTCTGAGTTGTCTGCTGCTTTGATTACCAAATACAAATCAATGAAGTCCTTGAAAGTATCCTCAGATCAAGGGTGAAATCCTTGTATTTGATGACTTTGCCTTTGACTTGACTTGTGAATTTTGAACTCTTGGATTTCCTGAGCCATATTAGACTTAAGAATTTGGAGTGTCTTCAAAATGACAATGGAAACGATTCACGTTAGCAGCCCAAATAATGGTTGGTCTATTTGCTTAATATGCTCCTTTACTAGTGTCCTCATATAAACCACTTTGGAACATATTGCTTTGGAATCAGCTTAATAAAATTGTTACATAAACTAGTAATCAAAACAGCATGTTATAAACTCACTTTTTTGGAGTTATCATGAAATTGGAATAACAGTAGAGCTCTTCTTAGTTATCTGTTCCAGTGAATTCAAAGAACATTTCTTTTTGAGATATATACTTATTTATGTGCAGAAAAACATTACTCTCCTTTAAATTGGGTCACCCCATTTCTTCTTTGCATGTTCGACTCCTCAAATTTAAGCCAGCCCTTAGGTGTGAATCAGTAAGGTCAGGAAGGGGCATTAATATAACAATCACTACCCTTCTATTTGCAACTAGGTGAACAAAACCAAATCCCAGCTCCAAGGCATTCTTGGGGAGGAAGCTATTAGCAAACAAGTAGATAAGTAATACATTACATAATTATCAATAGTGTTAAAATTTTTAAAGGAAAATAAAGCAGGATAAAGATTGAAAGTAACTAGGGCCAGAGATGGCAATTTCAGACACAGTTCAGAAAAGGCCTCTTTAAGATGGTGAAATCTGGATAAAGAATCAGCCAGGTCATCAACTGGGGAAAGTGCTTCAGGCAGCCCAAGAGCAAGTGCAAAGGCTTCGAGGCAGGAAATAGCCTGATGTGTGTGAAGGACAGTAACAAGGTCAGTATAGCCGATGAGGAAGAGGAAAGGCAGAAGAGGCAGGAAAAGTGGGAAGTGCATTCACTGATCCATCATCTCTCTCCATTTACCCAATGAATAAATATTGGGAGTCGGCCAGGCACTAGGCTATGAAATCATTAACCTAATCCTTGAGACAGCTGCATGAGAACTAGGTTATTAATATTTTCCTCATTTTGCATATGAGTCGATTCAACTGGAGCAGAATGGCTAATCTAAACTCACCTACCTACTAGGTGGAAAGCTCTGACAAACTCAGAACATGACCCCAAATCCTATGCTTTTCCTACTAGACAATATCTGTCTCAAAGACACAGTTGTCCATCCGTGGTCCAGCTGCGTGAGAAATGCCTGGTAATATTATTTTATGCTCCTTCAGGATTTTGTTGAGCAAGGATAGAATAAGATACGAAATACTTGACCCAGAAATTAAAATATCTCTAATAAGAAGGCATAAATACTTCCAATAAAGTAAAGCACACTTAAAAGTTACCCTGGAGATTCTCTCACCCGCTCAGGTATCAGAACCTCTTAGAATTGTTATGAGGGCAAGACAAGATGATATAAAGTGCTTAGAATAGTTCCTGGCCTGTGATGTGTACCTAATAATGTCAGCTCTTATTAACATATGGGGGCTGGTTTTGGTTTGGTGATGCTCAGAAAGGTCTCAGAGCACAGTGTGGGGTAGAAAAGGGGGAGATATAGCCCACAGATTTATTTTATCACTTTATAGACTTGTGTATTATTTTTGAAATCTTACCAACCTTCAGAGTGCCAACTAACCAATACTTGTACTGGCATCTCTTCAACTCTTGAATTTAATGAAGACACTGAGGATTGAAAGGAAGCCATCCAAGGTATGGGTGATAAAACAAGGGCTCAGAAATTAACACATCTGTTTTACTGTAACAGAGTCTCCAAGAGAAAAGTAGTTCCTTCAATCAAGGAAAGAGTACCCGTCGTAATTATTTTCTACTGGTAGGCTACAAAATGCTAGTTATAAATAAAGCTGGTAGGGCCTCTCCCAAGAGAAGATGAGGTATGGTGGCTGTCACTGTTGATTTTTTTCAGGGCCTGAAATCGTACCCTGATATTCTCATGCCAAAGAAAGGCAAGTTCGAGTGAGCCTGGTATCTGTCCTGCTATAGGAACTCTTCACGGGGTTTCTGGAGCACTTAGGGAAAAAGCTATTTCCAAGGATGTCCTGATCCATTGCTATGCTTTCACGTCACTACGTTTTGCAAAATCAGTGACTCATGCAATGCTTGGAAAGAGAAAACCTGACATTTTCCAGAACTCGCTGTGGAGCTGTTCCTTATCGCCACCTTTCAAAAATGCCAGCTACAGTAGGGTTTATAGAGGTTGAAAGTTTTAAAGTGATAGTCAGACTTGTTGGGCCCAATGAAGCCAGGATTTTTTTTTTCTGCTATTAAATGATATGTGGGTTTTTTAAGGTAAAAACTATCTGTGCCAGAAAAGCTTTCACCAGGTCATTTTTTCTGAACAGGTTCACACTGGAATTAAATATTTGAGATTTGTTGTTAATTTAAAATTCCAAATTACCTCATTTATTGTTAGAATAAATGGGATAATAAAATGATCTCTCTGTAAACCTACAGATATTTATTATGCGTTTGAAAGTCAATCTTTTAAAAAAATACCAAGGAATTGTGGAAGATGCATGAGATATACTATACCTTCTGTTTAAGTTCACAGAGCTCGAGAGTCAGAAGGATTTGGGATCAAATACCAGTTTTGCCATTTACTTGGTTGATGGCTTTGAATGACATACTTACTCACTCTGAGCCTCAATTTCTTCTTCTGTAAAATGGAGACACTGACATCTATCTCTGAGAGTTGTATGTATTAGAGTTGAATATGTAAAGAATTTAGCACAGGCCTGAAAAACATAATATTTTCTAAAATAATTATACATTTAACATGGTTTCCTTAATATTTATTATTTAATTGATTTATTATTTTATTTTTTTCTTAGCTTGCTTTGTTAGTATTTTTAGATCAATGGTAAATAATAATGGTGATAGCAGGCATGCTTTTCTTCTTAGTGATTTTTTAAAAAATGCTTCCAGAATATATAATTTACATACTTATTATTTTAAGGTAGTGTGCTTTTTGTACTTTTCTGGTTTTTTCAGCCAGTGATAGATAATGAATTACACTAAATGCCATTTTAAGGTTTACTAAGTTGATCTTTTTTTTCTTTGTCTAGTTAATATGGTGAATTAAGTTACTAGACTTAAAAAAATGTTGAACTATTTTTACATTCCTGAGGTAATGTTTTTGTATCCCACTTGGTCATGGTGAATATATTAAAAGATATTACATTTTAATATAATGCAGATAGTTTTTGTTAAATAATTCACTTAGGACTTTTGCATAAATATTTATGAGTGAGATTCATCTGCATTATTTTTTCTGTTATCTCTGTCTGGTTTTGGATAAATGGTATGAGTCTTTGTAAAAAGGATTGATCTGAATTTTCTCCACAGATTGGAATAGTTTAAATAGAACAGGGATTGGCCACTTCTTGAAAGTTTCAATAATTTTGAAATCATCTGAGTCTGGATGTTTTAGGAATAGCTCTTGGCTCTATGAACCCTCCTCATCTCTCCCCCCACCCGCCTTGCTGAGATCCCTAGTTCAGACCTTCTCACTTCATTTTATGCTCCGTACCTTCCAGTTGTTAATCCATATTTTCTATCTGCTCGTTCTGGGCTGCATTCTAGATCTGTTTCCAGTGGGAAGAATCTCTCATCATCTAAGCTTCATTGCTGTTTATCCATTGAATTTTAAATTAAAAGTTTAATTTTTTTCTTTTCTAGTTCTACTTGAGTATTTTAAATTAATTTCCTCTTTTTACCATCTCTGGAAACCTATGTATACAACTATATAATGACCACAGAGATCACAGATCAAGAAATAAAACACGTCTGTCACCCTAGAAGATTTCCTCCTGCCTCCTTTCAGCAGAGCTCATCCTATTGTGACTTATTCCATCATCAGTTTGTTTTGCTTGTTGTTGAGCTTTGTATACATGGAATCATACTGTAGGTACTCTTTAGTGCCTGCCTTCTTTCACTCAACGTAGTGTCTATGGGGTTTGGCAAGGTTGTTTTACATACTAGTCTTATATATGAGTCAATAGTATTTCATTGTGTGAATATAACACCATTATTTTTCCATCCACCTATTGATGGGCATGTGGGCTGTTTGGGTTTTTTTTTTTTTTACTATTATAAATAAGATTGCTATTAACGTTTCTGTACAAGTCGTTCTGTGGACATAGGCATTCATTTTTCTTGGATACGTGCCTAGGAATGGAATTGTTGGGTCGTTGGTATAGGCACATATTTAGCCTTAGTAGAAACTGGCCAGTTTTCCACACTGGCTGTGCCACGTATACCCCCATCGGCAGCGTATGAGAGTTCCAAGTTACTACATTTGCTTGGCCTTGTCAGTCTTCATCATTGTATCCATTTTGATGGGTAGGTAGTTGTTTTTATTTGCATCACTAATAAGGAATGTTGTTGAATACATTTTCACATGTTTATTGGCAAACATATGTATGTTTAAATCTCTTATAGATTGTTTTATAATTATTTCTAGTTCTTGTGCTAATGTTCCTATTTGTTGTGTCCCTAGATTTTCATCTTGGTGCTTCATGTTCTCATGTGGTTTTAATTTTGAATGTGAGCTAATTTTATTTATTGTTCTCCCTAGGGGGATCTAGATTTTACCCCAACGAACTGATTTTGTATTTTTCCTTTCCAGAACCTCAGGGGTATCAATATTCTGGAGCTATTTTTATATTAACTTCTCATCTCAAATATATGATCTTATCCATTGCAAAGTTGGAATGTCAATTTGTTTTTAGAGGAAAAAAACTATTTATTTTGGATTTTAAGAAGTCCCACCTAGTACCCACTAGATGTGGTAAATGTAGTGGGCTCTCAATACTAATATGCCATATTGGAATATGCTTTTCAAATCATTTTATTTGAGATTAATAAAAACTCAATGAGGCCAGCAGGGTATTTGTTGTCATGTCTTTTAGTTTTCCTTTTTCAAATGAGGAAATGGGGACTCAGATTGTAAGTGATAAATCCAAGGTCATGCATCCAATTGATAGAACCAGGACTAGAACTCAGGTCTTCATGGTCCAGTTCACTTTTCAGTAGTATTCTATGTAGGCTCAAATAATTATTCTTTATTATATATCACATATTACATAAACCATTAATTCCAAAGAGAAGTTGATTAACTCACTAAATTAATCTTTAGTATAGCACATGGCTAAGAGTGTGGCTTCGAAGTAAGACTGCCTGAGTTTGCATCTCAGTTCCATTAATACTAAACCTCAGGCAAGTTAGCCTCTCTAAACCTCAATTATAAAATGGGAATAATAATATTTACCTTGTGGAATTTTTTTTCAAGATTAAATGAGTTTGTTTGTAAGGCTCATTTCATACATGCTCAATATACGTTAGTTATTATTACCCTCACATCAAACTTTTAATGAGATGGTGTATGCAATATGCATTCTACTAATATCTGAATTGGTTTCATATTGCTTCTCTCTTCTTCTCCCCAGTGATTTTTCTTCTCTAATGTTGTCTGATAAAAGATGATACTAGACATTACACAGATTATATGATATTTAAATCATAAATCATTATGTTGTCTCTACGCTTTATTGGCACATATAGCAAAGTTTTATTAAAATATTATTTAAGCCAAGAATTTCCCATGAAATATTAGCGTTGCTAATTTTTTTCCTACATTTTTGGCCCCAAAACTAGATGCCTTGTATTTCCAATATAATGTTTTGTTGCTAGAATTTCAGTCAAATGGGAACAAAGAAGAGAAGCTCCTATTTTCAGTTGAAAACTTGTCACTCCAAATCACTGCCTTTCACGGTCCTCTGCTTCCTGTTTGCCAAGGACATAGGAAATGCGGTGCCTGGGCTGAGTGCGTGGCACTTGTGAGTGTCTGAGAGTGATAGTCGGTGGGAGAAATGGCTGCTTCTATCTGAAATATGCTTGTAATGATCGCACGTATTGGGGATCCTAAAATGGGCAGAATAGCGCAATTTCTGGAGGCGGGGGTTGTTACTGCTTGTTTTGAGTGGGCAGTTGTGAGAAAATGTCTCATAGGCTGTGTGTTATGCAGTCATTCCCAATGGGAAATAAAACTTGGGCTTAAAAAGTCAATACTTGGAGGTGGTTACTTACGGCAGGAGATTTTGGGTTGTTTTCTTGTTTTAAAAGAAAGTTATATCTTTCTTTCTCTAGAGCAAAGGCAGGGTGGAAGAATATGAGTAGAATGGACAAGGGTTTTAGTAAACCAGCTTCTTTTAATGCTCTTGTGATAGAAGAATAGTTTTCTGTCTCTCCATTTTTTTTCCCACGGAAAATAACCGGTACCAGCCCAGACTCAATCACTCTTTTTCTGGAACTACTGGTTGTGACTTGGGTTTGCATTCTTGCTTTCATGTCACTCTCCAGACTGTGTTAGGTTCTCCTCAGCATAAGACATTACTTCTCATTGGCATATACTGCCCGGCCACAGCTTTTTAGATTAGAGGTGGACCCCTGCCCCAAAGTGATGTAATTCAAAGTTGTCTAGTCATGTATAAGGTGAAAAGATAAGCTAGACAAGGCAGATTCCTTGCTTAATACTTTAAAATAGACAATCTGAGAAATGGGGATAGTTGTGGGCCCAGAAGCTAGAAGATTTCATCTCAGAGACAGGAATGGTTCACAATGGTTGTGTGCAGAGTGAGAAAGAAGTAGGCAGACATAGGAATGAGGCAGAAGAAAAATGAAAAACTAGAACAGAGAGACGGAATTGAGGGACTGCACTGTCCCCTAGGCAGGTCCCTAGACTGTCTCAGTCCTCACTTTTCCAACCTGATAATCCTGCTTTTCCTAGATTCCAGTACAGATGTACCTTTTCAATTCCAACGCCATCTCTCCACTTCTAGCCCCTGCTGTTTACAAGTACAGTCTCTGGAGTCAGACAGACTTCAAATCAGTGATTTGAGGTAAATCATTTAAATCCTAGCCTCAGTTTCTTGATCTGTAAAGCAAGTATAATAAAGACACTCATTTCTTAAGATTTCATACTATTTTTAATATGCTGTATAGCTACACACTACCCTGACAAATAATCTCCTTGTTTAGTACTTTGCTACTTAAAAATAAACACATAGCAGATACTCAACAAATTATCAATCAAGATGAATAACCAAAGTTTATTTTCGTGTAGCATCCCCTGGAAGAGAGACAACCACTTTTCATAGATGCTCAATTCACTACCTTTCATGACAATCATTATCATCCCTTCATTGAACTAGAAAGAGCCTGCTCCCTGGCATACAGTAATGTGTTGCCAGTGTTGTCTTAAAAAGTAGGTTTTTTAAAAAAACAGCTGAACCTGTATCAATGGAAACACATTTTAGGATCTATCTAGAAGTGAAATTTCTTCCTAAGGTAATTTAGGACAGGGAGATACACTTCTTGATTATTGTGGTTGTAAGAATATTTCTCTTTATGCCATCCATTCTATCCATCTGTATTTGAATTGTCTATGCATTGTGTCGATATGTGATGTAAAGATTCATAGCAACTGCACCCTTATTTAAAGCAGCAAGTTAAGGTAAAATGTGAATGTATACATTTTACACACATGCACCAAGGAGTTGGAAGATAGGTTGTAACCTGTAAAATAGAGTTGACAGTACACTTTCATGAATTCAAACAGCTGGAGGCTCTGTTTACATCTAATTTCAAAGCATTAGTGTACATTTTGGGTGACTGAAAGAGATTAAGAATTGTTTAAATTACTCTTTACTTGACAAGTGTTGGAACAAAGCCCCAAACTACTATGAGTCACAAAGCAAATACCTAGATATGAAAAAGCTGGCCTAGATCCACTTGGCTCTGATAACGTTGAAGATCGGTAGTCTTTCACTTAATAATAACTGGTAATGCATCTAAACAGCACATCGTTCCACCATTCTCTTAGAGAAAAACGAAAATGAAGTAGCATTAAGCTACTGCCTTGAAGTTGCACTTTTGATATAGATGAACAAGGTACTTATTTTACCCAGTGGGCAGATTAAGTAACAAAAATAATAGTCTGCAAACAAAGCTCTTTGTCATTAAGATGGAGTGTGTAACTGGAGATGGTCCCTGATGGTAGGGGCCCTAGAGTCACAGAGTGCGTTCCTCTTAGAGCCAGTTAACTATTTAGCCAGATACGGCTCCCTTGATCTTTGTCGTTTTTGAAATGGCACTGGTGACCACAGCAGGGCTGGCTGAAGGCAATTTGCTACTGACCACAGAAAAAGAAATAAGTCAAATACCATGCACTAGATACGTAGAATGAATATATCACACTTCATATGCTAGCAATGATGACACTTGCAGAAAAACCATGAAGATGGAAAGGAGCATAATCGTCACAGATAATTTACCTTCCTTCCAAATTGTGAAATATCAATAAGGAAACCACCCCACATTGGTCACATGTGCATACTATTAACCTTTGAAACATTTTGCGTGTTTGTGAAAAAGTTTTGTCCTTACATCACTTGTTGCCAAGTAAGCCACAAAACAAAATAGGGTTCTAAGTCCCTGTTGATAACTACTCAGCCGAGATTCAGCTCATTAAACAATGCTTCCTTTTCGATGAAGTAAGGCAATTCATTTAATGACATTAAGAGGTTTGTTTTAGCAGCTCAGGATAAGGCAATGTCAGCAAAGACAGGAAGCAGGTAAAAATCACCATTAGCTCCATGTTCTGTATAACAAAGAAAAACTGGCATGATGATTGAGGTAGATCAGTGATTCCCAAACTTGGTTAATTATGAATCTCATTTGGAGGCATTTGCTAGAAATACAAATACAAGCTCTTTCATTGGAGAATTTGATCCAGGTGAATCTTACTAATACTTGAGAAAAATCTGATGTAAATGATATGTAATTACTAAAGAAAAAATTATACATAAGTTACAGGATACATCCCCTTAGGCCTTGGCCATTGCTTCTTATGCTAAAGGCTAAGATTACATTTAACTTTGTATAATCAATCAATAAGGGAATTATCATAGTACTATAAATCACAGAACTCCAAAGACTATGTTATAAAATAAATGATAAAAGATACATTGGGCTGGGCATGGTGGCTCACACCTGTAATTCTAGCACTTTGGGAGGTCGAGGTAGGAGGCTGTCTTGAGCCCAGGAGTTCAAGACCAGCCTAAGCAACATAGCAAGACCTGATCTCTAAAAAAAAATAGAAACATTAGCCAGGCATGGTGGTGTGCACCTATAGTCCTAGCTTCTTGGGAGGCTGAGGCAGGCAGATCCTTTGTGCCCAGGAGTTTGAGGTTATAGTGAGCTATGAGGACTCCATTGCTCTCTAGCCTGGGCAACACAGTGAGATCCTGTCTCAAAAAAAGAAAAAGATATATTGGAAGACAACCATAAGAATTCATCAATACACATTTGAAAAGAGTTTAGACATCGAATTATTTAAATAGAGATGTAAAAAAATTTATTAATATAGCTGTTCCACTTAATGGAAACTTCTCTGGGGTCCATATACAAAGTAATAAAGTGGGTGAGTGGCAAGTCTGAAACAAGATCATCAAGGTAGAACCAGGTATTGTCTTGAAACTGGTGTCGATGTGTATCCATTGATCAGTCCTGGTTAACACTCAGTGGAATTATAAGTGAAAAAATAATGACTCTCTTTAATTAAGCAAACAAAAAGAGCAATTTATTACATAACAGTAAGTCAATATGTTTTTATATATTATAGAGTTAAACATATTTATTATAGAGAATAAACATATTTCATATATTGTAGAGAATAAATAGTGGCATAAACACAACACAGAAAAGTGAAGAGAATAACTCATAGTTACAGGCATATGGTCAGTGGCAAAACTAATCGATAAATCAGTCAACTATATTTATTAGGGCCTACTGTGGGCTAGGCACAGGGCACAAAGACAAACAAGAGATGGTCCCAGATCTCAGGTATCAGTTACTTAGAAGTCTTCTGATAGCTACCTAGAGCTGAGTAGACTTTTAAATGAATCATGACTGATAGAATAAAAATAGAGGGTGTACAATCCTTTAAGGGAAATATCTTTTCTCTCTCAGTGACATCAGTAACCCTGTTATTTTAACATAAAGCTTTCTGCATTTATTGCTTTTTATAAATATTAAGAAATTAAAATTTCTCAAATTGATTTGGTTAAGTGTAAAATTTGTAAACGTAAAATTTCATTTGGTTAAACTGGTCTTTTATAGATATGTACCTATACAGTAAAAAATTATTTCAACATGCGTCATTTCTATAGTCAGTAGATAATACATATAATGAAATAAATGAGTAATCAATTAAAAACATTATTCGCTTCATTTAGTCAATTTAGTTTTGTAAAAGCTTAAACATTTACTCAACTTAAGTAACTAAAAGTTATGAGGGGACCAGAACCACGTGGGTATAACGTGATTCTCAGTATAGTGTGATTAGATATGCTTCTACTGATGTTGGCTATATAGCAGTATAATTTAAAAATATCATAAGAGACTATTTCAATGGGTAAAATCCCATATCTCTCTGGGAATGAGGTATAACTCAGTAAGAAGCATCATACAAATTCAGCCTTACAAAACATTTTTACAACAGCAATATTTTAGGAGATTGGTTAAATTTTTAGAAAATACTTTCAAGATCAAATTAATGGATACTGATTCTGTTCTGTTTAACTTTCAAGAAAAATACAGCTATTTTCTTCCAATGAAATTGTACATATACAGCAAAGGGTGTCAATTTATGCCAAAGAATATGAACCACTTTCGTCCATCTTTATGGAACTTATTTTTTATAAATATTAGGATTCTACATTTGGGTGAAGACAAAATCACATATTCTGGATACACAAGTATTACAGATTTTCCAAGCATGAATACACAATACAATAAATGGAACACAAGAACTGTAGGAAGGCAGCATAATTCCTCTTTATCCATCAATTGTAAGTTTTCAAAATATTACAACGCATGCAAATCTTCATATGAAAATCAAATCGATGATATTTATACTAGATGGGCACAGAATTGTAGAAATTGTGGTTGCTAGGATGACAGCAAAGGTAACTTTTAGTATTTTTAAATTTATTAATTTACATTTAAGCAAAAAATAAGACCAATATCCCATCAATTTTTGATATACACTTTACATGCACATTAAAATTAGAATAACATTTTTGGTATACTTTTTACATGCACATTAAAATTAGAGCAGCAGCAAATGGACGCATGTGTGAGACACCATTTGGCATAAATGTCTAGAAGAAATAAACTCTTCCAACTAGAAATAGATACTTGTTATACGTATAACTTCAAAGTGTGAGATATTTCCACCCTACCATTGGACTGTTTTGTAGGAAGTATCTGGCACCTTAGAGGAATGTTCACCTGCCATTATTCACATATGGCTAAGATATGTGTGTGTGTTTGTGTGTGTGTGTGTTTGTGTGTGTGTATTCTATGACAAGTAAGGCCATTTCCCTATGCTCCTTTAAATCTTGCATAATGTGGCACTTAAGCACTCAGAATCACAACCACAGCTATTGATGAATTAAACTAGAGAGAGCTTTGCTGGCTTACCACTGAAAAACTGAACTTAACCACTCTTTGAACTTCAGTCTAGAAAAGGCACATTATGCCTGGTATTGTAAGAATTCTCTCCTTACTGAATAGGAAAACATGGAAACTTAAGAATAATTTTTCAAATATCCATACTTTTTTCATGATCTTTCTAGTTAAGGCTTTGGCTTTATAGAACTACTATAAATGTGATAACTTCCTGGTGACAGGAAACAATTTAGAGGAAAAAAAAAAAAGAGACTGCTAAAAAAAATCAGTATTAGTAATGTTAATGAATACAAAAAAATATTCTCCTAAAATAGATAATGAACATGAATGTTTCATTAGAAAACACGCCCTTCTTTCATTCTCATCCAGGAACATCTGCTGTTCCAACAACGAAAATACATTCTTACAAATAAGAGTATAATAATACTGACTACTCATTGCAAATTCTATGCCTGAGAGATATTTACCAAAGTTATGAGAAAACATAAGCTGTTGATTTACCTCTTAAAGTAGCTTACATGTTTTAATACAACCTGCTATCCTTAAAAGAGGAGTGGCTTGATCATTATAAAAACGCCAGCAATGAACATGTTAAGCAGTAATATCTCAGAAAACTGTTTAAAAAGCAGGAAAAAGAAATGTCAACTTCTTTTCTTGTGCAAAATCTGTAAAAGTTTAAGATGCCACTTTATGAAGGTCAATCTGATGATTCATTAAATAGGTTGCAACTGCATTATTTTAAACACATACATCATTTTAAGACACCCCTTCACATGTCTGCACGAACGAAAGAGGCGAATACTCCATCTTCCCGAGCCAAGAGGCTTTCTGGAGTGTCATATTCTAAAATATTTCCTCGCTTCATCACAATAACCAGGTCTGCCGTCAGAATAGTGTGAACCCGATGCTATGAGTAAAAAGAACACGTGTCTTTGTTACAAATTTCAAGGCACAATCCAAAACAATGGAATATGTATATTTCACAAATTATTCAGGGTCATTTATTTATCTTGGGGTGCAAGGAGATGCAGGAAGCACAGCCCTTCTCTTTCTTCTTATTGAAATTATTGTTTATTTACCTACTTTTAAATCCTGGCCTGTATGGCTGGGTTTTACATGGGCTGTATCAGCTTGAGTGTAGCTAGCATATCAGTGTCATCGTTTTCATGGAACCTTAAGTATAAGTAGGCTAATGAACGTTTGTCAAATAATTCGATTCTAAGAGGGACCATCATGAACCAGTTGGGTTATACTTTAGTCTCAACAACTATTCTTTCTTGTGTGGAGTCAACTAATTCAGTGGGCTAGTACACAATTTGAAGAATTGTGACTGAAAGTGACTGAATTCCTGGAAGATGATATGGGGCAGTCTATTGTGGCATGCAGTGTTAGAATGGATTTTCCAGGCCGTTAGACATGCAGTCTCTCAGTCTTTGGAGATCACTGCCACTCACTCATTCTCACTTTCCACACGGTCCCCTTTGGAGAGAGGCGTTGGTGTTAGGAATTAATAATGATAAAAGCTACCACTTATTGAGCATATGCCAGACATTAAGTGCTTCATATACATACTTGTGAATCATCGGAACATTCTACAGCTGTGGGTGTTCTCTCTCTCCACTTTACAGGGGAGACCACTGAGGCTCATAGAGATAAAGCAAAATCAGGAGAGCACATTGATAATAGGTGGCAGAACCAGTATAAAAACCAGGTATACTAACTTCAAAGCGTGAGCTGTTTCCATCCTGCCGTCTAACTGTTTCAGAGGGAGCATTTGGTACCTTAGAGGAATGTTCACCTGTCATCATTAGTGATACGGTTAAAAGTTAAGCTGTGTTTGTATATTTTAGCTCTATCACCTGTTTGTTGTGCCATCGTGAGCAACACACTTAAGTTTGTATCTTTCCAGTTTCACATCTGTAAACTTACGGTAATATTAGTACATGCCTCAGAGAATGGTGGTGAGGTTCAGATGAGATAATCCACATAAAAAAGTTCAGCACCTTGTCTGACACATACAAACAAATAATAAACATCAACTACTATTAATATTATTTTTAATTTTCGTAATTTAGGAGGGAAAAATCTGTGGGGTTGACCTTTTCTCTTGGTACTATCAGTGCTGTCCAACAGAAATATAATGTGAGCCACATGTAATTTTAAAAAGTAGAAATAAATAGGTAAAAGCACTTTTAATATATTTTAAGCCAATCTATTCAAATGTTATCATTTTGACATGTAACAAATATAATAATTATAAATGAGATCTTTTATTTTCCTCTATTAGTACGAAGCTTTTTAAATCCAGTATGTTATTTCCCACTTCTAGCACTTCTTAATTCAGACTACTCACATTTCAAGTACTCAATAGCCACATGTGGCTAGGGGCTCCCATACCGAGCCTGGACCGTGCAGGTGAAAATATCACTTTGCTGATGGGAGCTCCATCCAGAGTTCTAACGCTAGAAATACCATCTATTTGGCTGATACATAGTCTTCCAAAGTGCCTTCTCCTAGCAATTCAAAATCCAACCTAAAGCCACCCCCACATGCAAAGACCTATGTTCTCCCCTGTTCCATGTAGATGGGGCAGTCTCAATGTTCGTGCTTTCAGAAAAGCAAGCAGTTAAAGTTGTGACTCACCACTGGAGGGGAAAAGAAACATGTATACAAGAGTGTGATGACGATGTCAGCTTAGAACATACGCCACTGTTTTCAACACCCGTGGACAAGCCTATCATTCATTGAATGTTGGAAATAAATGACATATATTTAGGAATAAACAACACTTTGGAGAATGTTTATCTTTGAGAATGAACCAGAGCCATTTTCACACCCATGCATGTAGACAAAAATAAACTTAATTAACTGCTTAATATCCCTCCAGAAAAATATTAGTTCTTCAAGGACTATATCATAGATGTCTAAAAATAAAGAATGTAGCTTCTAAATCCATAAATACATATATTATAAACATTGCCTTGATATTCTAAAATAATGTTTACTAGAGAAAAATAAAAAGAGAAACATTGATAAATCTTGGCCAATAGAAATAAATACAGCTGGTATTTATCCCATTAATCCAAATTATTTTTTTCCCTGACAAAGTGTAGTGTCAACTGTAACGGTGTTGATGAAATTTTCAAAAGGATCCAGACAAATTAATCTAATCAGGCATGAAGAATAAGTTGCTTTCATAAGTAAATACCATGGACTGTTCCATTGTGTGGGTGCTTCTTTTAGAAGCCGGAAAAAGTTGTCTTTTTAAGATATTCCCCAATTTTCAGTGGCAGTTAACCAAAGTAACACAATAACTTTTAGGCTGAGAAGGAAAAATAGTTACTCTTATCAGAGGTGAGGATCGTTCTACAAGGAGCCTATCACGAGTGTGGTGGTGTTCTCTCTTCTATGAGCCTGTTATGAAGAGTTGATCCTCAGAAGAATCCTGCAGTAACTCCTCTCTGACAGCATTACATGTATCGGGTGGGGGAGTAACTAAGTATCCTGTGACCACCATGGTAGGACCATACTGGTGGTCCTGAGATGAAGAATGGCTGAAAGATATGTAAGTCTATGGACAAGTATTCAGTGAATGTAGGAGAACAGAAATCAGGTAAGAGAACATAATTTTTTGGTTAAAAATACAAATTATACTCAAGTAGTATTCCAGCTGTAGACTCGACGAGACCCACTCAACAAGGCCATGCTTCATGCAGAGTAGAGAAAATAAGTCTTCCGAGTAGGCAAGGGTAGGCTTTCTCACTCTCCCCCCACTTAGTTAGGGGCAATGGGAAGTTTTTTCTCTCCAAATATATCCCCTTACCTTTTCCAGTGAGAATATTCTTGAAAATATTAGAGAACTGTTTTTCAAGTTAGCTAATTCTCTCACCCCTGAAATCATTTACACCCTAGTATAAATGAGTTAATCGGATGACTTTCCTCCAGGGCGGAGGAACCACAGAGTTCACTGGGAAAATGAGAGAAATTGGGTTTTTCTTTACTTAGGCACAGCTTGCAGAAAGTGGGCCCTGATGAGGAGCTATTTCCTGCTATCTTGAAAGAGCTGCACTGCAAAGCACTCTCTTTCTCTCAGGCATTACCCACAAAAAAATGGAAGCATAGCAAGCACTCCAAACACAACTCCCAGTATGCAACAGTTAAACTTAAGTAATTATTTAAATTAAACAATGCATCCTTGAGGGCAGGTAAAGAAACTGTATGTTATTTTTAAGGATGCCTACAAAACATCCCTAAGGAACAGTGAAGTTTGTCATTAGGGTGGAGGTAAATCCCATTCTTGAGTTTCATAAAAACTCTCTTTTGCATGTATGCATTTGAAAACACATGTACGTGCCTCATTTAGTATTGAGCATAACTGAAGCACTTGGTTGAGCTGACTTGGTAGTAACACCCTGCAGTTTGTTCCTTCACCCCAGCCCTCCCCTTTAATCACAGCGTTAGCCTTGCCTTAGTGAGGGGACCCTGCTAAGATAACTACCAGAGAATGGGGTACTTGGCAGAGTGGATCATGATGGTCTACTTGTTGGTCATCACCAAAGTGGAAAAGAGGCCATTCTTGTGGGCGAGCAAGTTTGGAACAGTATCACATTCCACTAAAATACCCTCAGAAAAGACTAAAACAAGGCCTGCATCCAAAATAGAAGAGACACGGTGCTGGAGAGAAAAATGGAAAGAAGAGAAGAGAATCAGCAGGAGGAAAGATGTCCAAGTGGCTCATTAAAAAAGTTTTTGTTAAGCGGTAAGCCTAAATGTGAGCAAGAACTCACCCATTTGCAAAGAGGAAAAGACAGAAAACCATGCCTATTTTAAGTAAGCTGCAACATGAATTACAAAGATTTAGGCAATTCTTCTATTTGATTGGTGCTATCTAAAATAGAAAAAATTACCTGCCCCTGCTGTGAGGTATCTCATTGCTTTTTTTTTTTTTTTTTTAAAAACAGATACATGAATAGAAATATAGAAATTAAATATAAATAGTAGCAGAATTGGCAATCGAATTTAGGAATTTTGCTTCTTCCACTGCTCATCAGACCCTCAGATTACCGAAGAGAATTATTCTGTGTAAACTACCATTGTATCTGGTGAACAAGCAGAGGCCATGACCTGCCGGAATCCTTAGATTTAAATGTCCAGGCATTGTAACTTAGAGGAGTCAGAGTAGACAGTTTGGAAAAGAACAACATCTTCAAAATATAGCTTTTTTTTTTCTTTTTTTGCGCAGACACAGAAACATTAGCAGAGAAATGCATAGTTTAGCATAGGTATATTCTAACTGCTCAAATTGAAAGATTATAGCACCTTAGAATAAAAACAGAGAAGAGTATATCAACTGTGTTTCCCATACTTACAGCTATTGTAACAACAGTGCGGTCTGCAAAGGCCGTCATTACCACTTTCTGCAAAATATTTTCCTGCCAAAAAATAAATAAAGTGTGAATTTTCTCTGGACCACTTTCTCTTGCCATAATATTTTGCCCCCAAGAACAACGTCCGACCACGCCCAATCCCGTCTGAGCACTTTCACTCCTAAGTCTTCTGTCGGAGATGGGAGAAGGAGCGGTCCCCAGCCCCAGGCACACATCGGATTCTGTACATGTCTTCAAAATGCAAATAAAACTCAGTGATCGGCTGGGAATGAATGGTAGATTTATTGCCAGGAAACCCAAGGAGGAAAATGAAATCAAATGGGCATAAAAATGCTTGAGTTATACCACAAACAGTATGTATTCAAAACTAAAACCCTGAAAGGTTGTTAACCTTTGAGTCAGAGAAGGGAAAAACTGAAATTCATGCCAAAAATTTGGACTTTGACCCATAGAAGGACATTCTAGGCAGGAACCATTTTTATTCCCACCACAAATCACTTTTATCATTATATTTTAAAAGATGTTCTGGGTAAAGATTCCACCTCTGTCCTAGAGCAGTGGTCCTCAACCTTTTTGGCACCAGGGATCGCTTTCATGAAAGACAATTTTTCCATAAACCAGTGGGCAGGGGCTATGGTTTCGGGATGATTCAAGAGCATTACATGTATCGTACACTTTATTTCTATTATTATTACATTGTAAAATATAATGAAATAATTAAACAACTCACTACAGGTTGGGGACCCCTGTCCTAGAGCAAAGCTTGATTATCTAAATGTTAAAGTGAAAGAGTTCGTTTTTTCAATCAAGTGGCTCACTGTTGCTTAATTCGTATTCTTTTTCTCTCTCATTTTTCACTATTGGGGCAACAATAGCCTTATAAAAACTTAGTAATTAATGCTAATTTTGATGGTACTTATTTAGTGAAATGACTGATTAGAGACTATTTTATTGCTTTAAATTATGTTAACTTTGAGAAGTCTGTATAACTTTGTATAGGTGCTTTGATTAGTCTTACTTAATAGAAAAAAAGGATGTCAAATTAGCAGCTCCATATATAATTGGCTCTTAACAATCCTGAAAGTGTTTCACTTATTTAGGTAGTTTTACCCAATCTCAAGTGGGCAGCAGGAAAATAACAAGAGGTTGTGGGTGGTTTTTTCTTTTTTCAAAAAGTTGTAGAAAATTAATTTTGTTTATTGGTAATAGGAATTCCTTTAAAGTGTGTTGTGCTTCATTTATTATAATTCTCAATGTGCTATCATCAGTTGATCAGGAGATGATTGAGAAGACACTCGAAACCACAGTACTGAGGATTCAGAACCCAAGCAGGAAAAAAATGAATTGTAATTTTCATGCACATTTCTAAAAGCTTAGCCAATGCACTCACCGTGGCCATGTCAATGGAAGCTGTCGCTTCATCCATAATAAGAATGCTGCTCTTGCGAACAAAGGCTCTAGCAAGGCAAAACAGCTGTCTCTGTCCAACACTAAAATTCTCCCCACCTTCAGTGACAACTGCATCTAAGTCAGAGAAAGAAGCAAGGATTTCACTAAAGAAATGCTACTAACATTTTCCTTCCTTGGGCAAAGGACATAGTAACCAAATAAAACATCGTTGTATGGATAAATGAATGATATGTCCTCAGTATCCTTCCCTTTTTTGTTTCCATGCACATTTCATAAAGTATACTACTGTGAGTTTCAGATAAATTCTGTTTCCAAAATTTCTTTTTTTATTAGAATTCAAACAGTTTTTACTAAGTTCCTGCGAGAGATTTCTATTGATTATATTCTTACTGCATCAAATTCTCATAATTTCTCATGCTTTGAGGCTATGTATTTATTCCCCAAATTTATATAATAAAGAAGGAGGATGCTAGGGATGGTGAAAGTTCTTCACTAGAGTTGGCCTGAGCCACATCTCCATTAAGGAATTGATGTCATCTTTATTAAAACAATGAGCACAATGTTCAGTGGGTTACGCAGTGTAAATACAATCCCCTGTTGCTTACCTGCACCATAATCCCCAAACACTATGCCCACAATTCAAAACAGGTGTATGCAGCTCTCATGTTGGTGAAGAGGAGTATAAAGATGCAATTGCCTGTCTTTCCAACTATTAATGGCGGGAGGGAGGATCTCTAAATGCCAAGAGAGAAAGTACTGCAAACATGGATCAATTTCTCAAGTAGGCTTGCTGGGCTCTCCACAGGAGACATCAAAAATTATTATGGGAAAGTTCATGCAGAGTTCTAGAATTACTCTCACAATCTGACATGAGCAAGGTCAATAAAATTTTCCTTAAAGACATGCTGTCTTAAGTTTTGCTCGTGGCATGCCTTCTCTTTGGAACTTCATTAAAGTAATAAAATGTAGTGTTTGTGGGTAGGCTCTTCTTTCCAAGTAAACTAACAAATAAACATGGTTTTATTTTGTAGGTTGATTTTTATAAAGCTCAATGTCCAAACAGCCCAATCAATTTGATGACTATATATTGTGTATTAAAATTAGAAGATCAATAAACTATTATCTTTCCTATTGCTTTCTTATATGAGTTCAGACTTCAAGGAAGCAAAAGTCTATAACTATAGAGGTTTCTTTTTATGAGTTAAAGATCATAGGAACTCTATTGTTTCATTAATGATGTTGTTCTTTCACTCTGTCATGGTTTATTTGTCAGAAATTGTACTGCCTCTTAACAGTGATTGAGTACACGTTTTGTTCTTTACACAAGTGGCTAAAACTGACAGTGCATCAAGGTAATACAAAACAGTGTCTTCAAACACGAAGAAAATTATGTTATATAAATAAAAGAAATATGCACTCCTAGCAGCATAGAAACTGGCCACTAACATGGAGAAATTGACTTCTTCTAAATGGTGCCAAGGACTCTTAAACTTAACAGCCTCTGCCATCCTCTTAGCCATTTCCTGAGGGTAGGTGATAGCATAGGGCCCCTGAGCAAGAATGACCACAAGGAAACATTCTGATTAAAAGGACCTGCACCCACCAATAGTGAGAAGACTGAAAAGATAAATGTATTAATTGCAATATTTTGGAGTGTTCACATAGAACAGAATTTGTTATAAGGTTCATCCTCTTGTACCTCATACAAAATCATTAGATTTTAAAATGTCCTAATGACCTGTAGCAGATGATTTTAAATATAAGGGGGTTTAACACTAGAATTCTGTGACTATAGAATTACATATGAACAGAGATACATAGAACTAATTGCATACATAAAAAAAATAAATGTACTGTTTAGAAAATATACCTAGACCTCCTGGTAGAGATTTGACCATGTTCTTCAGCTGAGCAATTTCTAGAGCCTCCCAGAGTCTGTCATCTGTGCATTTACACTCTGGATCTAAATTAAATCTGCAGGTGAAAAATCAGTTAATTAGTCAATAAATAAAAGTAGAGAAAAAATTACGTATATTTGCTTATTGCTTTTCTTTCCTTAAAATGTCAGTTCTGTTTGTTTTGGTTACTTCTGTCTCTTCAGCACCTAGAACAGTGCTCGGGACAGGGCAAGCACTGAATTCACGCTTGATGAATGAACAAATGAATGCATCAATGATCTTAATGCTATCAAAAATGGTTTGGATGAATCATGAGGTAAGTTTACATTCATAATATGTTATGATCAGCTCTGCTATGTGGGTCCATCTACTCCGGATTATGTTTAGTATAACCTGGATAGTGTTTAGCAAAATATTCCTGCAGAATTGATGCTGAATACATAAATTTAGAGGGGAACAAATGATGGTATTTTAGATAAGCTGTGCTGCTCCAACCACAATGGTAGTATTCATAGTATATTTACTAGGAGATATAAATTCACTATGCTATTGCTAATTAACTTGATATATCCAGAACTTTTAATTAATTTTGCAGCTGAATATTCAGAAATCTTATATACATTTTCCCCTCAAGATAAAGAGTACTTAGTAAAAGGGGGTCGTAAACACTTCTTAGTAATTAAATAGACGGAGGAGGAGAGCAAGAGAGAACGAAAGATGGATAAAATGAGAGACACGATTTGGTGGATGATGCCCGGGTGGACTTTGGAATCAGACAAAATTCAGATGCAATCGCAGTTCCGCTACTTACTAGGTGTATGAACTTGGGGTAAATTAGGGCTTCTTCGAGTTTCAAAACTCTCCTCTATAAAATGAGGATAATAATATGTATCCTAGAGCAATGCTTTGAGAATTTAATCAGACAATATATTTAAAGCACCTTGCAGATGGTAGATATTCCCTTGTGTGTGTGTGTGTGTGTGTGTGTGTGTGTGTGTGTGTGTTGTGTGTGTTGTGGATAACCACAAACCAGGCATGGAGAAGATCGAAGCAGCTTATTCAAAGCAATTTTGGCTGAAGGTAAAGTTATGAGAGGTAGGGGGAAAAGTAAAACATTTAACCAAAGTCAGAATATCTGCTGAGGCCAGGCTAGATACCCAAGAGTCAGGGAGGCTATCTGCAGGGTAGAACACCTCAGAAATGTCCGCCAAGAATCACTGCTCCTAAGTACAAAGGAAAAAGTGGCTTTCATAGAATCAATCTGAAAGAGATCTCCTAGAGATATAAGGGACTGGCTTCTTCTATAGGTTAATTTAGCAACTCTAGGGTTTTCCAGCCCAAATCCTTGAATGCCACATTTGATCTTATTGTCTTAATAACATCATTTTACAACTTCATGAAAAGCAATTCTTTTCTATGAGTCAAAGCGTAAATCCTGAGTCACATAGACTTTTGCTGAATATGTCACCTACCTAATAGAACCACTGAATAGGATTGGATCCTGCAGAATGATTGACAGTCTAGAACGGAGTGTGTGCAGTGGTAGTTTAGAAATGTCTATCCCATCAATGACAATCTTTCCTGTTAAGGAAAAACAAAATTTACAGGCACATAGCAAAATCACAAGCAAAATAATATTTATTTACAAACTCAAAGTTCTTTTTTAGTTCAGGGTTGAAATTCAAAAGATGAAGCTTCCCTCTTAAGTATTAAAAGTGTCATTATGTGTCTCTAAGAAAATATACATTTTGGTGATAGTTTGTCTTTCTAATACATTTCTCCTAAAGGAATTTTTAGTTTTTTATTTAGTTTATGTCATCATACAAACCAAAAGTACTTGTATCGCCTATTGAGTCCTCTCCCTTCTAATATTCCTTTATCCTCCTTCCCTGCTTTATTTTTCTTCACAGCATTTGTAAGTAGCTGACATTCTGTATATATTTA
Organism: Indri indri; assembly: GCA_004363605.1. NCBI lineage: Eukaryota > Metazoa > Chordata > Mammalia > Primates > Indriidae > Indri > Indri indri. The sequence continues at coordinate 23,122 of RJWJ010025459.1, forward strand.
CTTATTTTTGTTATTGTCTTGCCCCCAACTAGAATATAAGCTCCGTGGAAACAAGGATTTTTGTCTGTCATTCATTCCTGTATTGATTGAACAGTACAATGCATTACCTATAGGAAAGTAAATTCTAAGATATAGATAACCAATGTTAATAACTTTCTCCATACTCTCTGACTTGTGCAATCTCGATGCTCTTTCCTCAAGCTGACAGATTCATTTTATAATATCACTTTTGTGCAAAGACAGTATCTCCCTGTGAGGTAAGCATGCCAGGCTCAGAAGGACTCAGTCCCTGAGCTGCAGTCCCTTTACCAGGAAGATGTGGATTCAAAAGCAGCTAAGAGTAATTAGCTTAAACTGTACCTTTCAGGAATAATAAATTATCTACTAAAATCTTAATAGCCTAATGCTATTAAAAAGAGAATAATAGTTCACATGAGCCTGAAATCATGTTCCTGGACTCATGAGGATCAGGATAACCTAATATGATCAGTCATAACCACAGTTTTTTAATGACAAACGTCAGTCAAGTGATTTTGGATCACGTAATTGCCTTATAATGCAAATCCCACCAAAAGTCCTTAAAGTATCTGTGCATTATGACTAGCCATGAAAAAAGCAAGCTGCCAACCCAGCGATAGATGCTTACCCTGTTCCTGAAATCTAATCCCTCCTAAATTACAATTATTATAGTTCAACTTTGCTGTTCATAAACTGACCTCTTTATCTCACAGAGCTGTTGTGT
>RJWJ010025460.1:0-23864 GCA_004363605.1 Indri indri
CAGTGTATCCCAAAGCCTAGATCAGTGTCTGCCTCATACAAAGCTCTCAATAAACACATTTACTCAATGAAAAAGTGAAAACTAAGTCCTGAAGTATGAATCAGGACAGCTAATGAAAGAAAAAGTAAGGATCGTCTGACCCAAAGTGACATGGTATATATTGTGAGGCCCAAAGATTGTAGAAACAAAAAGAAGTGATGGAATTTGGAGCGGAGCTTAGGAGCTCAGGAAAATGTAGGCAGAAAGAATACCATATACCAAGATGCAGAAATGAAAGGAAGTGAACTACATATAATTTTTAATTAAATATTACTGATAATACTTACGACATTGTCCTCGTACCAAATTTGGACAGGCCAGCCTTTGCTGTATGCATGCATCAGGGACAGTCTAATAACTAATTGAAACTTCAATCAGTTTTATTCCAAAAATGAGTGATTTGTATTTCCACGATACACAATGAAACAGATGTAGACTATGATGGGCCACAAGTGATGAACCCACAACATCAGCCACAAATGAAACTTGCTCTATGTTTTTTCTGATAATAGATTTTTATCTCAACACAAGATTATTTCAGGAAAAAATTCAAAATGAGAGCAACCACTCAAACAGAAAATATTTAAATTTAAATTACCATAAATTACATCATTCATATTATGCTACATTTTTTCTATACCTTCTCAGGTTTTCTCCGGTGGAAGTACATACACAATTATTCCAAAAATGGTATCATATAATATATTGTTTCATTGTTTCTCTCTGAGTAGCTGTACAATTCCCTTCATGTATGCCCTGTATTCAAATGACTCTTTATAAGGTTACGTATTAGTGTAGCTATTAATATTCTCATGTATGAGTCTGCTGTTCCTGATTAACTTGCATTGGGGAAGGGACTTTCCTGTGTTAGACTGACCTGGTCATGTTCATGAGAAGTCACATCAATAAAGTCCAGTCATTCACAGGTGATCACTGTGTATGGTGTCCCAGGCCAGAGCATCCCCCAGTCTGCTGGATTGTGGATGAGCCCCACCCATGGCTCCCACAGATTTTCTTAATGAATAAACAACCTCCCCTCATGTAAAGTGTTCTGCTGAACATTTAGGAGACGAGGGTGTTATACACAAAAGATATTAAAGACAAATCACCCTGATCCCAGGTTTCTGACAGCGAGCTCCTTCTAGAGCCTAACATTGAGAGAAATGCTGCAGTGGCAGAAGTGGCAGTCTCCAGAGCATCACCACCCTGAACCTACTGACGTTAGGGTATTAGGAAGCTTCAGACCACGTGTGTTCCCACCTGCTGTAACAGTACTGAATGTTAGATAGAGGAATATGACTTACACTCTCAAAATTGCCCTGTCTACACTGGTGATAACTGAAAACTCTTCATGTCTTGGTATGCAGTGGGCACCATTTTCCATTTTCAGTGCTATTTAATTTTATTTCTCTATTTTTATGCTCTCCCATTCTAACCTAGTAAGAGTAAAACTATAATTTATTAATTTGTCCTTAGATTTCTTTAAAATTACTTCATGGCAAAGCTCTCAGAATCCACTGCTCTGATGTTCCTCTTATGCTTTATTTCTTAAGGATTATTCTTTCACAAGATGTTCTCCTGCTTTTCACACATGCAGTCTCCCCTGTGACATCCTCTGGCTGTGACACCAGTTCAGGACACGCTCTGCTGCCTTGTTCAGCGACCCTCCATCCTGGCCGCAGCTCTAAACATCTGTAAATGTTGTTGGGCTCCAGGTTATGACTGAGATCACTGCGTAGTGGTTCTGTGTTCCCCACTCAAAAATTTTCCTTTGTTCTCTTGCGCTATTGTACACAGAACCCCAAACCACCGGCCAACTCTCGGGTAACCACCAGAGCAAGTAACCTCCGAAATGACCCGATGGTAGTGATGGTACTGAAGGCAGGAAAGCCATATGAATATGAGTCCCCAGAAAAAGAGACAAAAAAAATGTTTCATGCTACAGTGGCTACTGAGAAAAAGTTCTTCCATGTGAAGGTTTTAAATGACAACTTGAGGAAAACATTCATCAGAAATAGAATCATTACTATATCTAATTATTTGGAATATAAACATTTCCTAGAAGTAAATGAAGCCTCTACAGTATCTGAAGCTGGTCGTGATGTAAAGATTGAGGTTCCAGACGACATCAAAAAAAGTGCAAATGAAACCCTGAAGATCGATATTATTAAACTGAAAGCTTCTGGAACTACTGTATATGGGACATTTATACTACATAAGGTAAGTCCTCAAAATTCTTTTGTTTCATTTCTCCACAAATACCTGAAATAAGAAGCTTTTTGTGGTGCTAAATGCAGTTTTGCCTACTCACTGAACATTAGAACCCAGGACTCACTCAAGGCTAATTATAAGTGGGTAAAGTCTTTTCTCAGGATAAGACTGGGAATTAGGGAACCTATTAATATTCTCCTCCCATGTTTTCCTTTCCAGAATATTACCCTGCACTTTTTAGGAAAATGTTCACTGATAAGACTTGAGATTTCATCAGCTATGACTATGTATTATTCTAAGCCACAATGATTAAGGACAGTGTAGGGTCTAGATCCATATGCATATTCTACTACATCTATTTTTTATTATTACTTCAACTGTAGCAATAATCATTCTATTTTCATTTTGGATGAAGTATTGCCCTTTGTCATTTGAGTTCTGGTTTTTACAGTCAGAGCAAGTAATGAATCACCTTATTATGCCTGGAAAACAAAGGCAGTCAACAGGATGATGTTCTTCTAACCAAATGAAACTCTTTCATTGAAAAGGTTTTGAACAACTGAGAAGGATGAATTTAGGTGATACTTAGAAAGTCAGATAATAAAAACTCATCATTTAGATATGTCAGTTAAAAAAAAGAGCACAGAATGGTTTTGCTGATATGCCAGGGTCCAAATAGATGACATTAGTTGTCATAGGACGTGCAAACCCAAGGAAACATCTATACCCTGCTATTGATTCATGTAATTTCTCATATGATCAACAGCTCACAACACCGTATTTTTGTTTTCTAGCAAAACCCCTTATTTTCCCTGTGTTATTCTTTGCTTACACTCTTAATGTGGACATTGTTATCAGCAAAATTCTAGAAATGAAGAGTAATAGCCTTGGTGAGCAAGAAAGTAGAAAGTTTAAGCTCAGGAGGGAGAGAAAGACTCAGTAAATGGAGAAGGTAGAAAAAGTAATTAGGGCATTACTAGAAGCTTGCTTTTTATTACAGGTCTCTCAAACCCTACTTGTAGCACATGACCATCCTTTGTACATAGGGGCAGAGAACAAAAAAGTATACCAAGGATTTAGGATTCCTCTGGATAAAGGTGCTTTGGGAATCATAGCTGTCCTAGTGATGAAAGCAATAGAAATCAGGAGGATAACCCATTGTTCTAGAGCTGTCAGAGAAATGCCTAGGACACGTAAGACTTAAAAAGGCTCATAAGAAAGAGCTCCTTGAGAAATCCTGCCCTAAGGCTTATGTATGTCTCTACTTTACTAGCACTTGCTGTCCTGCAACTTGTTTTAACCTGTCACAAGGGTCTTTTTATTCTGTGTGGTAGTTTTTAGCTATGTTCTCAGGAATTAAATATTAATTTTCTGTTGCAGAAAACATTAAAGAACAACGACACAATCTATGAAATTCAGGATAATACAGGAATCATGGAAGTAGAGGGGAAAGGAAACTGTCACGATATTCCCTGTGAAGAAGGAGATAAACTTCAACTCTTCTGCTTTCAACTGAGAAAGAAGAACCAGACACCAAAACTGATTTCTGAAACTCATAGTTTCATTCAGGTGAGAATTAGTTTTCCAAAGAGAAAATGATTTGGTTTAAGTTTTGTAAGAACCAGATTTATGCTTTTTTACACATAGATTCAAGCCAAAAGTATAAAAGAACAGATGATGCCTTATACTCATATTTCAATGGAGAAACTTATTAAAACATATTAAGATAATAACACTCTTTATTGGCTTCAACAGGATTTGAAACCTGTGCTAAATGTTAAACTATTTGAAGACATTATGAGGGTTGGGTATAATTTCACACAGTGGTCAAAAGCGAGGGATTGGGAATAGGGTGGACTTGGTCTACATCTGGCTGATTTGATGCATGATATTGGGGAAGTAGCTTACATGTTCCTCATCAGCTGCTTTGATAAATAATGAAATTATGGATGTGTATTGCTTATGTCAGTGCCTTGTCCATTATAAGAAATCTATATGCAGTAGGTATTATTGTTCTTAGCAAGATAAGGGTACATATCGGAAAGACTTCTAGGCAGAGAAAATATAACATGCAAAAAATCAAAATTGGAAAGCAACTTGTGAGTTCTATACAACTGGGGGATATGTTGAAAGGTATGGGAAACTGATGGTAGAGAGAAAACGAGCAGCCTCTACCGAATTGCCTTTTGTCTTCAAGCCAGAAATGGAGTGTTCATTGTAAAAATAATAATAATAATAATAATTAGTAAGTACATATTGAAAATTTCATGAAGAAGAATGCCTAATCATTTTACATGTTAGCAAAAAATATTTTGGCAATTTTCTTCAGCAATACATTAGAGACTCTGACCAACATGGCAGCCTCCTCAACTACCCCACATGTACTAGTTGAAGACAGGCTACCTATATATAGGGATTTGCAATTTGTAGTAGTTTTTCAGTTTCTTTATGCATTTGTTGGTGTTGATAGGTCTAAGAATCCTATTTTCCCCTATGAATTCTACATATCTTATTTGAGGGTCAAAGGTAACAGTCTCTGCTTTTTAGCCAACTTGGTTAGGTGACCAGGGATGGAATTCATGCCTAGTCATTAACAGCTCAGACACATTTTTCTCTCTTACTTCAAAGACGTAAGTGGACACCCCAGAAGAACATTCTGGGAAGGAACTTATTTCTCCTACATTCTGGCTTAGAAGGGAGCATGTGAAGTTTTCCTAAGTCCCATCTTTCTAAATAGGCAACATGACCATTTCTTACAGCCATGGGAGTAATTCGGCTGCACCTAAAAAACCCTTAGCTTATGAATTCCAGTTGGGGTCCTATGTCTGCTACACTTAACCATCTCATGCATTCATTTCTCCTTTGATATACAGTACCTCCGCAGGAGGCCTAGAAAATGTCTGATCACTTCTTCTATGATTCACTAGCTCTGAAAGAAGTCCTTGCTCATATACATCGTGGGTTACTCCGAAAATATTGCTTGTAATATGATGTCTTATGCTTTCTTTGAAAACCAAAAAGAGGGTATTCTTATTTTTTGCATCTTTTGTCATGACTCCCCTAAAGCAAAGAGCACAGAATGGTTTGGAAAAAAATGGAGATATTTCTGGTTTAAAATTACTATACAGCGAAATAAACAAGGTATTATTTTTATCCTCATTCACCATAACTTTATCTGGGGTTTCCACAAAACGGTCAACATGAATCATGACACATATGTGGACTGGACAGACATACAAACCTTGCATAGACTGTGAAATAACAGTGACAATGATGATATTCCTGCTAATTGAGCATCTACTGGGTAAAGCTGACAGTGAAAGCTGTGTTTTTATGTATATTATTATTCCATTTATTCTTCAATACACCCTATGAACACAATAGGAAGACCATGTTCCAATGAACAAAAAAGACTTCTTTTATGGACAGGTTAAGTTTAAGGTTTCCATATGATATTATGAGTATCCATATGATATGTAGAGATAAAATTTGAAAGATAATTTTGACTGAGCCTTTGATTGAATTTCATAAGTATAGACAGAGTTGTTAAAGTAGCAGCCGTGCCTAATATTATCTAAATAAAATAGTGATATTGATGTCACTCATTTAATGAGTTCTCAGAATGACTCAGCCCCTTCTAAGGGGTTTTCAATTATTACCATAATCAATTCTTGTAAAAATCCAATTGTTTTAAGAATTAACTAATTTAACTACTTTAGTTATTTGTGACACAGAACGATGAGGAGAGGGAATTTAATTGGAGGGCAGTCAGCAGAGCTCTTATCAGACTTAAATAATCAGGGACACACCTGAGCGAATCAGAACCTGTCTTCAGTGAGATGCATATACTACCACAGACAGGGGTGGTTGGATCTACATGACAAAGTCCATGCACTTTGTCACGCTGACAGACACATTCATGTGGGATTCTTGGAACACTAACAAAGGTTAATACTGGGATGCTAATGGCTCAAAACAAAGGCTGACATATTCTGGCACACAGACATGCACATGCTCTCAAATTGCTTTAGTTCGGGGGCCAACAGTAAAACATTCCAAACCTTTCTTGATAGCAGTTGCACCAGGAATTCCTTTGGTACCCTTGTCTCACCTTTCTGCCCAATAAAAACCTTCCCCTCATCTCTTGGCATTGGGTACACCAGCTCCTTCCTCTTTACTGTTGTTCCCTGACATCTCCTACTCTTCCACTTGTGCTCATGCTGGGTAGCAGTGAGTATCTCATTTCATGGTCCCAACAAAGGGGAGGGGAGGCATGGCTCACAGGACAAGAATTCATTAAAGTAGGTGGGTAAGAGTGAGAAAAGAGTTCTTTAGAAGAGAATGAGGAAGAGATGTGGGCCATGGAGCAGAAACAGTGTGAGGGAAGGGAGAAATGCATGATCATTGGCCTTTCAACTGGTTTGTCTTTATCTCTTTCTTCTTCAAGGTCAGCAAGGCCAGGAAAAGCAGGAAGCAAACACTCAATCCTGATTCAGATACGGAAACTTCACTAGAGTCTTCCTAAAAACTTGGATGCCATTGATAATGATGTTTATGGAGATAAGATCCAAGTGCAAAAAAGATGTGTTTGTGTATCTATATAGATATATATCTATATGATTGAAATATGGAAGTATATATACCAGCTATTAATTCTAAGGAATAGGTTGTTAAGGGTGTTTTTTATCTTTTACCTTTTTATATTTTCTTAATGTCAACTTTTACATTTACAACTTTCATAATTTGAAAAAAAAACTAAACGTTATTTCTAAAAGAGTACTTCCCCAGCAGTATTTTTAATCAATTTGCAAAAACTAACAGTTTGTGGCTTGCCAATCAAGGTGGGGCACAAGGGCCTCAAACAATGTTTAGACTTTCACATTTGGTGTGATCTTCACAGGGTTGGCCGCTGGTCGAGAATGAACCAGCTGTGTCCTGCCCACAGAAACCAGGCTGAAGAGCAGGTTGGGATGAAACCCAGCCTGTGCTTCAATTGTCAAGCCCTGTGTCCTGAGGAGGGGTTGCTCTAGCCCAGAGCAAGGGATATTCTTTCAGAATTGGTTTCCTGGAGAGGGCATAAAGGGGTAATTTGTCAGCCAATGGGGCATCTTCTGGTGACTTGCATGAAGGCACTTGCATGTTAGAAGAATTTCTGACCCTGTCCAATGTGAAATATCTGGTTTCATTTATTTCTCAAGTACCAACAGGTCCTCGGTAGCTCTCAAATTATATTTCTCACATTCCACATATAGGGATCCAACATAAAGTTGCCTCATGCAAACAGGTGAACTAAAGAATAATTAATAATTAATTTAAAATAGAATAAATAAAGTAGATCACAAAACTGAAACTTACAACGTGTTTATTGATCACATATTTGGTACTTGTATTTAGCAATTATTTTCCATTACTGAATCTTCATATTAGCTTTAGAAGGTTGACCATTTTCTCTTTTTTACTAGCACCATCTTAGCATAAAAAGAAAAGGGAACAGAAAGGCAAATTCGCTCTCCCAGTGACACTTAGGTGGTCATCATACTCTCAATTTAGAATCACTGCCTGTTATTCTGGTTTGGGGTAGATGTGCTAAGGTCGGAGGAACAAGGATGAGATGAAAATTAAACAATGAATAAGACAGGATTCTACCTCAGATGGAGAAAACTAAAAAGATCCTCACTCACATTCTTACAACAACAAAACAAAGTGAAATAATATGAAAAGTCACAACTTTATAAACTCAGAGAACTAAGGAGGTCTAAAGCTATTTATGCCCAATTACTCCAAGGAAAAGAGACATTGCAGTTCTGCTTTCATGGTGTTGGGGCCAAATTTCTAAAGAATAACAGTGGTTGGTTTTTCCCCTTACACTACTCTTCTCTGACATGTCTTTTATGAGAAGATTTATATAGCATGACTACTAACTTTCAGACATTTTTTTTGTTTGTTGCCAAATATATTACTATTTTTATTCATTTTTGGGAAACCAGATTTTGGAGGAAGTTTAGAAGCTACAGAATCCTGTTTCCTTATTACATTGAGAAAACTAAAGATTAGAGAGATTAAATGGTCAAAATCACAGCATCATTCAGCTAGCTAGGAAACAGATTTCATCCTGAGAAGATGTCACAGACGGCTAAAATGTCCTCTAAATTCAAATTTAACTTATGGACACAGGGAAAATGAGAACTTTATATACAAATGATGTTTGTATTCTGAGCTATTCTAATATACTCATAGTCATATTACTTTATGTAACCATGTGTGATTGACTGCTCACTAGTTTGCAGGTGATGGTGATTAGCAGTGAGAGGGGGAATCATTTAGGTGCTTTGCCCAATGCCTTTGCTTTCCTCAACATCATGCTGATTGCCCTGTGAAATTGTAACTTCTAAGAACAGTCTGTCTCTATATGACATAAGAAAGAAATTACCCTCCACATAAAATAATTTGCCTCTTCATTTTTCCCCCTAAATAGCTTCATCCTCTAATGCCTTGACCCCACTCTATCTTATATTTTCACACCTTACCCTACATGTGAGCTCCTCCTTGGGACCAAAATCAAGTAGGTAAGAAGTGGGAACATCCCCTACATTTACAGTGTGTTCACCAAAGAGGACAGAACAGGTCACAGAGATGTTAATCTTCCCTCATAGGCATCTTAGACACTAGTCTGTTCCAAGTGGTTTTGAAGTATGCAAGAGGCAGAAACCTATCTTCAGGAGGATCTCTGGAGTATCAGAATATCCTTATGATTAGAAGAGGCACACCCAATTTTATTGGAAATATTATTTCTCTAAAACTGCATAGCGAGGCATGCATTATTTTTTACTGTGATAACACTTCACAAGAGATTATCTGCTTAACAAATGTGAAGTTTACAATACAGTACAATTAACTATAAGCGCAATGTTGTATAGCAGATCTGTAAAACTTACCTACCTTGGATAACTGAAATTTTATACCCATTAAATAGCAACTCCCATTTCCCCCTTCCTCCATCTTCCTACAATCACCATCCTACTCTCTGCTTCTATGAGTTTGACTATGTTAGATACCTTTTATGAGTGGACTCATGCAGTATTATCCGTCTTTGACTGGTTTCTAATACTTAGCATAATGTCCTCCAAATTCATCCATGTTGTCACCCAAACAAAATGTTTTATTTTTAAAGGAAGAAATAATATTCCATTATATGTATACAACATTTTCTTTATCCATTTATTTGTCAATTGGACATTTAAGTCATTTCCACATCTTGACTATTTTGAATAATGCTACAATGAACGCAGAAGGGATCCTGTTTAAGATCCTGATTTCAATTCTCTGCTTTTATTTTCATGAGAAACTGCCATACTGTTTCCCATAGTGGCTGTACCATTTTTTATTCCCACCAAAAATAAACAAGAGTTCAATTTCTCCACACACTCACCAACATTTATTACCTTTTTTTTTTATAATAGCCATCTTAACAAGTGTGAGGTGGTATCACATTGTGGTTTTGATTTGCATTTCCCTGATGATTCACGATGTTGAGCATCTTTTCATATGCCTGTTTGCCATTCGTGTGTCCTTTTTGGAGAAATTTCTATTTAAGTCCTTTGCCCATTTTTTAATTGAGTTATTATTATTTGTTTGCTCATAAGTTATAGATGGTCTTTATGTATTTTGGATTTTAACCTCTTATCAAATAAATTACAAACATTTTCTTCCATTCCATAGGTTGCATTTCTGCTCTATTGACTGCTAGCTTTGCTATGCATAAGCTTTTTAGTTCATTGTAGTTCCACTTCACCATATTTGCTTTTGTTGACTATGCTCTAGGGTCATTTCCAAGAAATTATTGCCAAGACTAATGTCAGAAAGATTTTCCACAATGTTTTCTTCTAGAAGTTTTATATTTTCAGATCTTACATTTAAGTCTTTAACTTACTTTTGAGTTCATTTTTGTGTATGGTGTAAGATAAGAATCTAATTTCATTATTTTTCCTGTGGATATACAGTTTCCCCAACACCATATTATTGTAGAGAATAGCATGGGTATATTTCTGGGCTTTCTGTTCTTTTCTATTGCTCTATATGTCTGTCTTTATGACAGTGCCATACTGCTTTAATTACTGTAGATTTGTAATATATTTTAAAATGAGTATGTGTTATGTCCCCAGTTTTGTTCTTTTGTCTGAAGATTGTTTTGGCTATTCAGGGTCTTTAGTCATTCCAAGTGAATGTTAGGATTTTTCTTCCCATTACTGTAAAAAATGACATAGGGATTTTGATAGTGATTTCATTGAATCTGCAATCATTTTGTATAGTAGGGACATTTGATCAATTTTACATTTTCCAATTGATGAACATGAATAGGATGTCTTTACATTTACTTACGTTGTTTTTAAATTCTTTCATCAATGCATTGTACTTTGTAGTGTTCAAATCATTCACCTTAAGTTTGTTCCCAAGTACTTAATTCTCGTTCAAACTTCACAGCTATGCAGTATATCTGGGTAACAAAACTGCACTTGTTTCCCTAAAATCTATTAAAAAAATTTGAATGAAATAAATAGATATTTCATATTAAATTGTTTGTTAATCTAGCTGTATGTTAGGACATTGTTTAACATTTGCTGTAGCTGTAGGTGCCACAGGCTTCAAATTCCTTTAGTGTCTTTTGTCTCCCCTCTTGACTTCAGGTTTCCCTAAGCATTCTCCTAAGAGAGAGTCTGCCTACTAAGACTAATTAAGAAAACTAAGAAGTAATAATATAAATGACCAATACCAAAAACATAAATAAATGACACTACAGTTAATACAAATATTAAAAAGATAATAAGAGAATATTACAAGCAATGTTATGTGAGTTTGTTTACTTTGATCTAAGAGAAAAAATTCATGTAAAATACAAATTAACAAAAACTGTCTCATAAAGAAACAAAACAAATAAATATCTCTATATCTATACAGCAAAGGAAGTTAACTCACAAATCTTTCTGCAATGAAAGTTTTGGAATTAGACACTTGATAAATTCTGTTGAATATTTGAGGGGAAAATATTAACAATCCTAAACACATTCTTTTAGAAATACCAGCATTGCTGTCATATCGAAATTAAATAAAGATATTATACAAAAAAGAAAAAAGGCCATTCCCTCATGAAAATAAATCCACAAATACTTTTAAAACATTTAAAAATTAAATCTATGAATATTTTATAAATCATAATTTATGATCTATAATCATAATGCTTTACGAAAAACTGTTCTAAGGTATATAAGATTCATTCAACATTTAAAACTCTATCACCCTTTCCTATTTCCTGAGGAGACATCTATTTCTTTGAGAATGCAAATGAGGAGGCACCTGGTGCAAGTGGCTGAAGACTCCATAAATGTGTAAATCAATTTTGCTAACTGAGCTCCCACAGGAATAGGTTTCATTCTGGCCCTTAGAGACAATCACTTGAAGAAGGGCTTTAATACTCTCCATTTCCATTTTTTTCTCTTAGACCACAAACCTTATCATAAGCCTTTATCCATGGGCCTGCAATGGACCTTAAAAGCTCTGACTATGGTTTCTTGATGTGATTGCTCTTCTACTACACTTGCTCTTCTCTTTAGGGTCTGTCTGCTATCTGCTAGACTGATGGCTGAGTACAGGTTGACAGCTGTTTTCTATGAAGAGCTATGTAGTAATATTTTTAGGCTCTGCAGCCAGATGAACTCTTCTGTAGCTTTTCAACTCCACAGTTCCCACATGACATAGACATTGACAATGCATAAATGAGTAAGCATAGCTTTGTTTCAATAAGACTTCGTTTACAAAAGCAGATGAGGTGTCAGTGTTGTCCCACAGGCAGTAATTTGCCAATATGTTGGGTAGGACATCGTCCTGGTGGGAAATTTTCCTGAGGACTTTGAATGGCCCTGGGAATTAGTACTTCAGATGATAAAAAGTCATGCAGGTTCATCCAGACATTTTTCTTCATACCACGTGTTCTTATATGTTCTATTAGTGAACTTTTTGTGTGATGGCACAAATGACTAATTGTTCAAGCACTGCCACAGAGTCAGGAAAAATGCACATTTTTAGCATTTCTTTATTTCATCTATTAAAATTTTACCTGCAAAAATGGATTATGGAGCATTTTTCTGAGTTGTTTTTATTGGTGACAGTTATTTCAGTGTTGTATGCTGGAGCCTCAAACAAAGACACTGCCCCACACGAACTGATTATAAGAGGTAGAAAAATGTCCTGAAACGTAGTCATTTCTGCCAGGTGTCCTCTACCTTCTGACCTCTGGATTGGGTCCTCTCGGATCTTCCTCATATCCCCCTCTACTGCGTACCTTAAGACTAGCTCAATTCACCCACCGTAACAGCAACCTAAATAAAGCCTGTCAAAAAAATCAAGAACACCCAAAGACGTTTGTGATCATCACGCCAGATCCTCCTTGCTTTTCCTTGATGCATTCCTGCTTTGTAAAGCTATTCATACGCTTTCAAATCCAGTCATCTATCTTCTTTGTGACCCTAGTTTGGATTAAGACCATCAGCTTTCCTCTGCTGCATAGATGGCCTTGGATTATTGTCTGTATGAGCTGTCTTTGAGGCCCCTTGTTCCACAAGTGACCACATCCTGCTTGCAGATCAGATGATGTGTTAACACATTCTGCTATATGGTGCTATTTATATGACACATGGGGTTACACATGAGGGCACCCACTGTCCTTAGCAGAAGAAACACTGCTGAACAGAGAGCTCAACAGGCCCATCACCATACCAGAACAACTTCCAGAATGTTCAAGAATTCAGTGCTGTCATGATATGAGTATATTATCTACTTCTTTTTGTCCCTCCATAATGCAGAAAGCATGAGTAATCATGCATCATTGAGGTGAAGTAGCCTAGTCATATTCAAGAGGACAGCTAGTGTCAAACTCTTTTATTTATATTTGAGGAAGGATTTATGCATTCATAATGATTTTATGTCCCAGCAAGCTCCGATTTTGTCAACTACTAATAACTGGGTCAATGCTTCAGGTAGTATTTAAACCAATAGCAATTCCATAGCAGACATTCCACCACCCAGGAGATGTAGTCAAGCACCGGTAACAATAAATGATTCTACCAAGATCTCCCCTTGCCACTTCATTAAACGTGCAGGAAAGGAGGGAGACGTGACTGCGTGGCTCACTTCACTTCTCTTATATTTGAGCATCCTTCAAGGGAATTATGTCTCTAACGGCCCATGTCATTGGAACTCCTTTTAGCTATTGAAATTGTAAAAAAAAAAAAAAAAAAAAAAAAAAAATTAATTTGTTTTTTGTTTATTTGTACAAATGTATTGGGCAAAATTGTAATATTGTCACATGGGTATATTGCATAGTGGCAAAGTTAGGGATTTTATTATATCCATCACCTAAATATCATATGTTTTACCCATTAAGTAATTTCTCATCATCCACTCCCCTCTCTTCCTCTCTCTGTTTTACTTTGGTAAAGGTACTTACCGGAAGGAAACCGTTCATTTTCTCTGACCTAAAAGATTCACAAGTTAAGAATGTTGATGAGTGGAGTCTCAACATTGTTTCACAACTCCTCTCTCCCTGGGGTGATAGCACAGTGTGAAGCAGCCAGCACTAGTCAAGTTATTGACTTTATCCAGGGTCTTTCCTGCTTGCTGTCTTTGTGAACATTTCATTTTGTTAGTGTTTCAGGAGATTATAACATCCTGCAGCTCAGTTTCTGAGAGCTTTACTAATTCATCTCTCTACTCAAAACAAGCATTGATTCCTGCATTTCTGAAGATCTCAAGATCTAGACTACTGCTGAAGAAATTTCCAGTCAGGTGAGTCCTGTGGGTATCATATGTAGAGACGATCTGCAATCCTCCTTGAAATGCGCAAGATCACAAGGAGAAAGTCAGCATTGGTTCTTCCAGGTGAAGCAAATAGGATTGATGTCAACTGTACTCAGGAAAATGAATACTGCAGTTGCTTGATTTTAATTCTTCACTTACTTAGAAAGATGATAGACATTTTTAATTCCATTGCAACTGAGATCTGAAAATGTGGAAATGCATTTTGACCATTGCAGATTTTAAAATTAATTTTCTGAGTGTCTATTAGCATAAGTTGTAATGTGGAAAAGGCTTTGGTTGTCTTGGCTGGAGGGTGCTCAGGAACTCAGTGGCTATGGTGGGGCCTGGGTAAAAGGCAAGAAAGTGGTGTGAGCAATATCATGAAATAATACTAAGTAAAACTCACAACTGTATATCTTATGGCATCATTCCAGTTTTGCAAAACATCAGAACTAATGCACACATTGTAGAAAATTTCTCATTTTTGCAAACACGGATATTCCAATAAGTGTTGTCCTAAATTTTCGTTAAGTATGTATTACTTTCACTTCAGCTCCATTCTATAGCAGGTGTTCAAGGCAGTATTTCAGTCATTTTGGGATTACTTTATGCCCTCCTGAAAGTTAATGATTTTTTTGTCTGGTGGCAAAGTGGTAGAGTCAATTAGCAAAACGTTTCTATCACAAACTATTAGAATTTTTAAAAGACTTTTTACATAGCCTGATACAATATTTCATGTGAGCTTGAATAGAATGTGAGATTTTAAATGTTGATTTCTGAATTTTATATAAATGTTACATAAATGTTATTAATTTATAAATTACACTGGCGGAATTTTTATATCTTCACAATTTTTTACCTTGTTCATTTAGTAATTGAGATATTGATATCCTTTCATAAAATTATTATTCTTTGTAGTGCTCACAAATTCATATATAGCATATAGGTATGCTCACACACACACACACACACATAAAATGTATATTATGTGTATACATAATCATGTGTACATGTGTTACAGCAAGTGTTACAGAGACTGGTCCCAAAGGAATAACCAAGCAGCACGCAGAGAGTTGGAGAGTCAGCGTTTATTCTCGCCAGCAGGCCCAGAGGAGACTTGTCTCCAAATTCTGAGCACCGCTTCCTTATTTTTGTCAGGTTTTATACTTTCTGGGGGTTAGACATATCCAATAGCACATAAGCATAAATGGTTAACCAATTAGCAATAGGATTCAAAAGATAGCCAATTAGCAGCAATTTTTACAAGCAGTATAGTTATAACAGGCTTACAACTTTGCTTAACTGTTTTGTAATTTTAGATAATAGGTGCATAATTCTACTTAGCTGCCTTTGTGGTTTTAAGCAGAATTAGCATTGAAATTTCCCCAACACATGTATACAAACATGTATACAAATATAAATATATATGTGTGTAGGAGTATGTGTGCATATTTGTGTGTATGGAAATAAATACATAATTATGGGATGATGACGGACTATAAAGTAATAACATATAATATATATTCATTACTATTAGATAAATTCATAGTTAAAATGAGGTATTTTCCTAAGAGCTGAACCTTTTGTCATTATTTGGTATCTGAAATTACTTTTGTCTTAAGGTCCATTTAGGGTTATGCTAACATAGATAAATTGGCTTTCTATTATTTACTGTCTGCAAGATAATTTTTTAAGTTTTTCACCTTTAATCATTTGTTAACAACATATATGTAGATTTCTTAAATCATATTTGAAGAAAGTTGTCACTTAACTGATTAGGCCTTTTAAGTATATGCTGATGTTAACTATCTGCTATACTCAATTTATGACAATTCTATAATCTCCTGCTAGTGTTGCTTTATTTTTAACTTATACCTTTATCTTACCCTGTAAGACAAATTCATTAGCAAATTGTCATATCCTTTTTCTTCTTCTCTCCACCATATTAGTATACTTTGTATTTCTCTTCTCTCCAAACAGAGTTTTCTTTATAAGACATATGCACACATATTAAAATTCATTTTTCACATGAACTTATGTTTTGGTCTGCAGTAATGCTTTTTATACATCTATTGAGATGATCATATGGCCTTTGTTTTTCCTTTTGTTTATATAGTGAATCGCATTTCATGATTTACATATGTTGACCCATCCTTGTATCCCTGGGATGAAGCCTAGTTGGTCCTGGTGGATTATTTTTATATGTACTTGAGAATTCAGTTGCCAATATGTTATTGAGGATTTTTGCATGTATATTTATAAGGGATATTTGTCTGTGGTTTTTTGTTTTTGTTGTGTCCTTTTCTGGCTTTGGTATCAAGATGATACTGGCTTCATAGAATGAGTTAGGGAGGATTCCCTTTTCCTCAATATTATGAAATAATTTCTGTATTACCGGTATCAGGTCCTCTCTGTAGGTCTGATATAATTTGGCTGTGAATCCGTCTGGTCCAGGGCTTGATTTTGTTGGGGGAATTTTACTTCTGTTTCAATCTCACTGTTCATTATTGGTTTATTCGAGAGATCTGTTTCTTCCTGGTTTAGTTTGGGGAGGTTGTGTATTTCCAGGAGCTTGTTCATTTCCTCTATGTTCTCTAGTTTTTGTGTGTAGAGATTTACAATAGTATTCAAGGACGATGTTTTGTATTCTGTGGTATCAGTTGGAATATCAACATTTTGATTTCTGATTGAGATTATTTGGGTCCTTTTTCTTGTGTTCTTGGTTAGTCCAACAAGAGTTCTGTCAATTTTGTTTATCTTTTCAAAGAACCAACATTTTGTTATGCTAATTCTTTGTATTTTTTTTTTTTTGTTTACAATTCATTTAGTTCTGCTCTGATCTTCATTATTTCTTTTCTTCTCCTGGCTTTGGGTTTGGTTTGTTTTTCCTTTTCTAGTTCCTGGAGATGAGACATGAGGTTGTTAATTTGTGATGTGTTAATTTGTGATTTATCTTTTTGATGTGGGCATTTAAGGATACGAATTTTCCCCTTGGAGCCACTTTTTCTGTGTCCCTTTGTCATTCATTTTGAGGAATCTTTTGATTTCCATCTTAATTTCATCTTTGACCCAATAATCATTCAGCAGCAGGTTGTTTGATTTTCATTACTTTCTGTAGGTTTGAGGGTTTGTCTTATAACTGATTTCTAGTTTTATTCCGCTGTGGTCTGAGAAGGTACATGGTAAAATTTTGATTTTTTTTTTAATTTGCTGAGACCTGTTGTGTGGCCTAAGGTATGATCTGTCTTGGATAACGTTTCATGAGCTGCTGAGAAGAATGTATATTCTTTGGTTTGGGGTAGAATGTTCTTTAAATGTCTGTTAGGACCATTTGATTTAGAGTTTGTTTAAGTCCATTCTTTATTTATTTTCTTCTTTGATAATTGGTTGAGTTCTGACAGTGGTGTGTTGAGGTCCCTGGAAATTATGATAGTGCTATTTATTTCTTTGCTTAGCTCTAGTAAAATTTGCTTTATGTATCTGGGAGCTCCTGTGTTGGACACATATATATTTAGGATTGTTATATCTTCTTGTTGGATAGTTCCCTTTACCATTATATAATGACCTTCTTTGTCTTTCTTTACCTGTGTGGGCTTAAAGTCAATTTTATCTGATAGGAGAATGGCTACTCTAGCTCTCCTTTGATTTCCATTTGCATGGAATATTTTTTTCATCCTGTCACATTGAGTCTCTGTGTGTCCCTGTGGATTAGAAGTGTTTCATGTTTCCTGGAGACAGCGGATATGTGGGTAGTGTTTTTTTGTCCATTCCGCCAGCCTATGTCTTTTGACAGGGGCATTCAGTTCGTTAACATTGATTGATAGCATTGATCTGTAGAATGTTGGTCTGTTCATCCTTTTAGGTTGTCACTTATTGCTGTTTTATCTCTTGTTCTATTGTTTTATAGGAGTTGTGAGTTTTGGGGATTTTTTAGGTGAATTTATGCTAGAGGATATCCGTGGTGCTGATCTGTGTATAGTGCTCTTCTGATTATTTCATGCAATGCAGGTCTGGTCATAGCAAAATTCCTCTGTTTGCTTGTCTGGAAAAGATTTAATTTCTTTGTCTATTGTGATATTTGGTTTTGTACAATACAAAATTTTAGGCTGGCAGTTGTTCTGTTTAAGTCAATTGAAGATGGGGCCCCAATCCCTTCTGACTTTTAAGGTTTCCTGTGAGAAGTCTATAGCTGGCCTGATGGGTTTTTCTTTGTAGGTTTTTTGATGCTTTCATCTTGCTGCTTGCAGAATTTTCTCCTTCATTTTGACTTTGGCCAGGTTGATTACTATGTGTCTTGGAGAAGACCAATTTGCTATGAATTTTCATGGTTTTTGATGTCCATCTTGTATCTGTATGTCTGAATTTCTTGCAATAAAAGGGAAGTTTTCCTCAATAATTTCCTCAAATAGGTTTTCCATGTTTTTAGCTCTTTCTTCCTCTCCCTCGGGGATACCTGTAATGTGAATGTTAGTTCACTACACATAGTCCCATATCTCTCTCTCAGTGATTGCTCAGACTTATTTATACTCTTCTCTGCCTCTATGAATGACTGGGTTATCTTAAGCCTTGTGTCAAGCTCTGAGAGTCTTTCTTCTACCTGATTTAGCCTGTTGTTAAAGCTTTCTGCTGTGTTTTGAAACTCTGTAAATGACTCTTTCATTTCTTTAAGTTCCATTATATCGTTTCCCATGCTGTCTAGCTCTCTGGTGACTGTTTCATTTTTTTTCATTGATTTCCTGAAATATTTTGTGGCTTTTTTTTGTTGGTTTTCAACTTTCTCATCACTTCCATTTATGTTATTTGCTATCCATATTCTGAATTTCATTTCTATCATTTCAGCAATTTCCTTGTGGGTGGAGTCCACTACTGTAACTTCATTGTGTTCCCTTGGGGGTGTCAAACTTTTTGTTTTTTCGTGTTGCCAGGGTTCTTCTGCTGGTTTTTTCTCATCTAGCTCCTCTTACCTCAGCTCTGGGTTAATAGGATTGCAGGGCACTTGTTCTCCTTTCCTCAGGACTCTCTCAAACCAAGTCCAGGATTCATGGCTGCTCAGGACTCAGGGTTCCTGAGTGAAGTGCTGGACATCAGGTAGGTTCTGCCAGCCCAGTGGTAGTGGAGGGACTCAGTAGTAGGGTCTTAAGGTCCAGGCACAATTCTTGAATCTCGGGGCTGGAGTTTCAGGCCTAGCATGGGCTCTTGAGCTAGAGGGGCAAAACCTCAGACTCGGGCACAGCAAGAGCTTCAGAGCTGGCTCTGGGAATTTTAGGGGCAGTGCAGCACAGATGAGGTGACTTCTACCAGCATGAGGACTGCTGATTCCCAGTCATGTAGTCTTAATGGTCCAAGGTCCACATAATTGGGCCAGCACTGCTGTTTGGCCTAGGTTCTCCCCCCAGAACTAAGACCCATTGAGGCAGCTGCCCCATTGAGGCAGCTGCCCCAGGCTTCCCAAGTGGTACCTGTGTTGTATGGTACTCCTCCTCTGTTCAGCTCCCATGCTGGAGAGAAGACGTGCTTGGCCCCCAGTCACAGGGAACAAGGTAGGGGAGCATGTCTTCCCTGCTCAGCTTGGCAGGTGTAATTCAAATGCTATTGCTGGAATGTTGCATGCCGTGCAGACCTGGCCCCATGCACCAGAACAATCAGGGTGGCATCAGTTGCAGAAACCTGGGATTGGCAGGCACCTGATCTCTGCTATACCTGCTCTCCAGTAGAATGACTCCACACAGGGTCTGAGCAGCTCCCTGATCAGCCCAGAGGTCTGCAGTGGAGGAGGGAGACTCCTCACAGATCAGGTTGCCTGTAACTTTTCTCTCCTAAAAATCGTTGTCCTCTCAGGTTGCTTCTATACCACCGTCTTTCCGCCTTCCTAGCAGTATGGATTGTATTGGGACCCTCAGCTTAATCTCCAAGATGGTGGAAATCAGCCATGCCCTGTTTGTTTGAGTTGGTAGATGCTGTAATGAGCTATAGACTTGTTCTCCCTGTCAGTGGTTAATGCTTACAGGAGAGAGCCAACTGCAGAGATGTTCTTTTATCCCTGTAATAAGGTCTAGTTCCTCAGGTGGAGGGAGCACTTGAATGTCCCAGGCTTTGGGAGGGGCCTTGCAGCTCCCAGGGGCTTGCTTGATCTCTGCCACAGCAGAGGTGGGTGGATGGGTGAGGCTGGGCATAGTTAGGTTGTAGGAGACTAGAAGGCTTTTCAAAGCCTCCGCAGGGCTCAGAGGTTGTTTTTTCCGGCCTCTAGGGGGAGCTGCTGAGAGGAGAGTCAGGGCTGGTTCTCCAAGCCAGAAAGGCTGCCTTGTGAGGGAGGGGCCGCGAGTCCCAGACCAGCTGTGGGGAGTGAGCTTCACCCCTCTTGTGTCGCCCCTGCCCTCAGGCCCTGAACGTGCTGCACTCAGTTGTTGTGGCCCCACAAGCTGGGATCTTCCCCACTGGAGGACCCTCTGTAGTCTGAGAGCACGGCTTTCCTGTGGGAGTGATGGGCGCTTCCCCAGGTTGCCACTTCTTGTACCTCAACAGTGTTCTCCTGTCAGTTCTTCCCACATGGGCTACCTTGCCTCCTGAGTCCAGCTCCCATACCTCCCCACTGTGTCCCCCTGCAAACTGCTCGAGTCCTGGGGTCACAGGATGCAGCCCGCATGTCTACCTGCTGGTGTGCGTTTCCACGAAATGCCAGCAGGCAGGGAGCTCCCAAATCAGGCACCCTGGGTCACCTGCAGATTCTCAAGGGGAAAAGCATGGGCTCCAGTCTCTGTGGAAACCTCAGACTGCAGGACATGCCAGCTGGGGAGAGGCAGCTGCTTGCAAATTCTCAGCTCAAACTACTCTCTGGTTGCAGTAGACTGGGGAGGGGAGGGGAGGGATTACAGTCTGAGTGGAAGAAAGCCAGCTCTCTAGCCTCTGGGATCCCTGTCCTCAGAGAGGAACCCTACGTGGAATGTCCAAGCTGAGATCATAAATGTTCTCCTCACAATTCCATGGTTGCCTCAGTGCTTGGGCTTGTTGGGATGGAATAGCTTCCTAGTAACTTGGTAGACCACTGATCACCAAGGGAATCTGAGACGGAAAAAGGGATACCCCTTACCCCTTTACTGGGCTCCAAGCTTCTCTGCGTTTGGTCCTCACAAGTGTCTTTATTTCCTTTATCCTCCTCCTTCTCTGCTTTGCAATTTTTCTTCATGAGGTCCCCAGCAGGCTCTGCCACTTCTCTCACTGATCTTAACCTGGGCTACGTCCCCTCTCCCCCCTCCTTTATATGAAACCCTTTCTTTCCTTCTGGGACTGTCCAGAAAGTGGTGACTCTAGTCAGCCATTCTTTCCCCCTCCAAACGTTATGGGCCTCTTCTATCTGAGGACACTAATGTTCTCTCAAATAGGAAACAAACAATAGTGCCAGAAATTAAAATATCCCAGTTATACAAAAGGTATGCAAAGACACTGTGCTTAAACCAAAAATGTTCATTTTTTTTTAAAATTGGAATCAATATCATGCACTGGGTATCATCAAGGAAATGCATGAAATGCTAAAGATGTCCAGGTGAGTGAGTCGGCCTGTATTAGGACTCTAGAGGATTGCAGAAAACAAAGCCTCCAGTGAGTTGTAAGGGTTGTACAGGAGGTAGACAGAGAAAGAAATGTATAAATGGCTTTCCAGACAGTACCAGAAGTACAAAAGATGCAGATATTCAAGGTAATCTAAGACATTTTAGTAATAAGAAACTTTTTGAAAGGAGAATGGGGAAATATTGAAGGATTTCGGTGGGATAAAAACCTGGCTTGTGGAAAGAAAACTGGCTCTGGGAAAAGAGCTACTTAGTTAAATAAAGCCTAAAAAAACATCAAGCGGCTAATGAAATCATTTCAGCCAATAAATGCTGTGACCCTGCAGGAGAAAGCACAAAGATTTTCAGCCAAGTGGCAGTATTAAGGACAGAGAGGGCACAGAGGACATTGTCAACACCGAGGCAGACAGGATGCTAATGAGAGCTGACTAGGAAAGAGGCAGGGGAGAACTGGGACTGGGACTCCAGCTCAGAACTCAGAAGGGTATTTGTGCAAGGTAGGAGGCTGCAGACCATTTAAACATAAAGCAGTTTAGTCACGGTGGCGGTGGGAGGAGTCAGGAAACAACGGGCATCGGGCGACAAGCTCCAGCCCCAGTATAGGATAAGAGTGGGAACCAGAATATCTGGCACTGCACAGCCCACACTCTGGACACTGTAACAATTGACAGTTTCTAGACCTCCTTCTACCGCACACGCTTGGACCCAACTCAACCATCCTCATTAAACAAGATGAATTTCATAGACGTTCCTAATGCAGCAGTTCTTGAACCAATGTCCACAGTGACATATCTGGTCATTAAGTCCCTCTTGGTGGGACCTCTTCCCACACACCTAGAAAGCACTTCCATAGGGCTCCTCACTCGGGTAGACATAAGCAGTCATTTAAATTGTCTGTATAGGTGTATGACATTCTATGCCATTTTTCTCTTGTAGGCTCACCTATATCTTTAAACATGGCAGATGAATGCTGGAAAATTGTTCTACTTAAAGGTTTAGAGGAAGCCAATGAATATCAGTTTAGAATGATTAAGTTCTTACTGTCCAGTACATTAAACCTGAATGCGAAAATGCAAGATGAATATGACAAAGTAAAGATCGCTAACTTGATGGTTGACAAGTTCCCACGTGACGCCGGTGTGGACAAACTTATACAACTCTGCGAAGATATAACAGCACTGCAACCCATTGCAGAAACTCTTAATAATGCAAAGTCAAAAGGTAACAGGGAACAGGGAACACTCCCTCTCTGCCACTGTCCCCAACCCTTCTCAACCTCGACTAGAACCTCCCCTTGGACAAAGTTGATACATCTCTGTCATAATTTGTGACCCAGTGGCCTCGACAGTGTTGGCTCTTCAGATGCCAACAAGTTAACAACTTAGAACAACCCATATCTAATGCACATCATTGTGTTTTGGAGGGTGTCTTTGGGATGCCATGAAAGAATTAGAGTGAGGGGGAGTTGATGAGAGACTGACACTTCCAGTATATTAGAAAGGTTAGATAATGACAAAATGAAATTTTAAAACTTGTTCGTATTTGAAATATGTACATTTAATTGATTAATGTGTCTGTCCTATTGAGAATATTTAACCCATCGTTACCCTTTATAATAAAAAAGAGGTAGTAGTTAATATAAACCTACCTCTAAGAAGGGTGAAGTTCTTCACTGTCATAAAATTACTGAGTTAAATAAATACATTTAAAGCCAAAGTCCAAATCACCATACCGCACCACCCAAACATATATCACATTTCCGTTCACTGGTTTTGTAATTTGCATAGATTATCTGGAGAACACGACCAAGCAGCCTCATGAGAATTTTTTATTTTAAAAAGGAAATGATAGGATAGCAGGATTAGGAAAGGGTTGGACTGATCACTTGCAGTTCAGAGGATGGGAAGGATGTGCTGAGTGCCCGGGGGAGGCAAACAGGAGGCGCTGAGGGGCATGAGACACTGCCTGTGCCTGTAACTGTGCTGTGACTACTAGTCACCTTGACGCCAGCCTGGGCTGATGCAGTGGAGCACACCTGAGCACTCAGCAGGAGCTGAGAGGAATTAGGATGGAAACTGCTTCAGTTCTCTGAGACCATCAGCTCTGGGTTTATATGTCCTTTTTTCTGCATTAGTTGTGAGTAAAATTAAATCCACACCAGAAAAAGGAAGAACCCCTTCAGAGAAGAGCAAGCAGAAA
>RJWJ010025461.1:0-23874 GCA_004363605.1 Indri indri
GCCACGGCACTCGCCCCAGGCAAGACAGTGAGACTCTGTCTCAAAAAAAAAAAAAAAAAAAAAAAAATAGTCACATGTGAAAACATCTTATTTCTCATACTGGACTGTAAACAACTTATGAGTAGAATTATGTATGATACGGTTCTGTTTATTAAGATGTTAAAATAAGACAATTTACAAATAAATATCTTGGTAAATATCAGTTCAATTAATAGACCCAAATAATAGAAAGAGAAGTAATTTTATGTCATGAAAACATCACCTCTAATATTAACTTAATATTAATTTGGATTGAACTGCTTCTGTATAGATTTGTTTACAATTTAATTTTTAAATTATCTAGTTTCATAATTTTATAAGCACTAGAAATAAGAGAATTTTGTGCCATCTGTAGTATATACTAAAAAAACACTTGAATTGACACTGGATGGCCTTTACTACGGTTTTTCACCAAAAGAGGTGAGTACTTTACCTAAATTTGAAAAATACTGCTCTAAAAGATCGAGGTACAAAGACTCCAGCACCAAACCAACAAATAAAAAGACACAAATGTTTCAAGTTCTCTTATGCAGTGACCCATCCATTCATCTTTATAGAATGCCTATTGTATGTTAGACACTGAAGTTATGTTAGTGATCAAGATAGACATGTTCCCTATCTTCAGGGAGCTTATAATCAGATGAGTGAGACAGGCAATTAACGTGGGAAAACATCGTTTTTTTAAAAAAATTCAAGCTGCACTCAGGATATGGATGGTCCTGTGATAACCAGAGTACTAGGAGGACCAGTTGATATTAAATGATCTGTGGGAGCATCTTGGAGGATGTGTTGTTTAACATGATCCCAGATGAGAGAAAGAGCCATGTAAACAGAGTGGACAAGCATGGCCATGGGGATTATTCCAGAAGCGGGAATAAAAAGTATAAGCCGTCAGTACAGGAAAAGTTTAGCACATCCTAGGCAGTGAAAGGGGAATAACGTGGGTGGAAACAGTGAGCAAGGGGAAGCAGAGTGTGAGACGAGGTCGCAGAGGTGAGCAAGGAGCACCACCCAGGGCCATGAAAGCCACATGAAAGCATTTTTGTCTCATTCTGAGTGGAATGGGAAGCCATTAAGAAAACATGATCTAATTTAAATTTCAAGAATACCAGGCTGAAGTGAGTAAAATGGCTAGATGTCCCATTGACATAAACACTGAGGATTCACAGATGGACAGGATTATAGCCTCCTTCATGCGGGGCCCAAGCTGCCTTAAAAGGAACCAGAGCCAAGGCAGCGTTTACAGTGTGTTTTATGTTTTTATTTGAGTTGTCAAAAGTATTAGAATCATGAAATGTCACCTAAAATATCTGGATTTCCTGCATCTCTGGAAATTTTTTTAAATTTCTAGAAGCTCCAGTAACATTGAGCCTGCATCTGCCTAGAGCCAACTGGCTGGAGCTGGCTAGCAGCTGCTCCATTTCCCCATTTGGAAAGTGCTACAATTCCACGCTTGTCAGAGTTCTCTCAAATCCCCCATTGCCTAAGAGCTAGCTTACTTCATTCACTTTTCTTACCTGTTGGATATATCTAGATGCATTTATTTTGTCAGCTCCTCGTAGGGACCACAGCAATGAATAAAAGCCACAGCCCTTGGGAGCTGTTCCCAGTGCTGCTTAAAAACCTTGATAGAGATCATGCCAAACTGGATCTTTTTTCTTGACCTGATTTTTGCTCACTTATTGGTCCCAGGTGGTTTTGTCCACTTCTTCCTCCACGACCACACCTAGACATGAAACATCGACTTATTCTGTCTTAGTGCTTACCCACAGTCTAGGCTGGCTCTTCAGTTCTGTGAGCCATTACCCCAGGTCTCAAGAGCACTGCGTGACCACACTTCTCTCTGAAGACAGTCACACTCGGACTCTGTACTGTTTGTGTCATTGCTGGGTCCTTTGAGGAGGAGAACATTGTATGCACAATCAAGTGTTCTAGAGCAAAATAGATGCTGTTTAAAGTTTTTTACTTATAATTTAATTATAAATTTAAAAGCAAGGAATGTACAATCTTTATTGTATATTAAGTGTAACCTCTTGGTTTAGATTAAATGAAGCCTGTTTCTAGTTTTATACCTTTACTCTTATCTGCCTAGAAAGTATGCAACTTGGTTAAGTCATGAAAAATATATGCTTCTAAAAGAATGTAAGAGCATTAGGTCAGGAATTTTAACTTATTCATTGCTCTCCTTCCAGTACCTAGAACTGTGGCACATGGTAAGCTTTTCAGTACATATTTTTGTTGAATTAGTGAATGAATGTCAAGCAATCATACATTTGGCCCAATATTGTGCTTTGGATGTATGAGACTACTAAATGGAAAAACCTGGCTGTGCTTTGTGACGGGATCTCCAAAATAATAGAAGCATAGTCTATATCACTTTCTTCCCTAAATACCCCCAATTACTTAACTGTGAGCTGCGGCTTCTAGCTCACATGCTGGTTCCCTAAGCCTATTTATATTGAGCCTATAGTATCCTTCAGATTAATAAAATTTGTCCATTAATTATCTCCTGATAAAAGCAACACTTTTGTTGGTTCTACGCATAGTCTCGAAACACACCAATGAACAATTATGAAATTATGAAAGAATCTGGAAAATATTTCTGAATATAGAAATATAACATTCATCACTAATAACTACATATTAAAATAGAGTTATCCATGTATTACTGAACCCAAGTCTGAACTGTGCCTTCCAAACACACTCACATTCCTTTCCTCTTCTTCATCTCCCCACGCAAAACGTTTCAGACAGAACAGGCATTCATCACACCCAGCATGAAATGAAAGTCTCCCAGTCCATTAGCCCCACCTCTATCAACACTGCATTGGAGATGACACAGTTGTGATTCTTTCTTTCTTTTTAGTTTCACCCAATACAGAAAACATCAACCTTAGCCATATTAATACTACTACCATATCACCAAGTAAAATAACGAACAAACAACCACAAGAGACAGAAGTATGTTTTGTGAACCTTAATTGGATAAGCACCTTGTTTCACTGCTTGCAGGGAATAAACTGTCAGGAAACTGAATTTATAGACTGACCTGATTTCTAAGACTTGCTTAAAACAAACGAAAAAAAAACCCTCATTTGACCATTTTTTTCTTTGTAGGGCAATACATATGAGTTTTTGAAACACCATCTGAATCCATGTGCTGTCCTTCCATGCACTCACTCCACTGATTTGATGACAAATTAATTTGCCAGAAATCAGCAACCGCAGGTTAGTCACATGAAAGACTAAATTGGGGCTATTTTGGATCTGTTAGCCTTATGATGGGATGGTTTAATTTATGCATCATAGAAATCTCTTTACACCACTGCCTGTGACTGCAGCAGCTCACAATACTTGCCTGCTCTTTGGTTTCACTTTATTTTGGAAAAGCCAGTAAAAAGTCAGTTTATGTTACTGATAATTTTTTGGGAAAAAATTAGATATAGTATCGATTTTTTTAATGTACCATGTCGTTAATAATAAAAATAACAATAAAAATAGCAGAAAATACTACTAATAAAAGACTTTGGTGAGTTTCAAATCATCAAATGAAATGTGCATTAATTTTCTCTGTAAAAATTTTCATTTTCCCTAATAGCATAAAACCCTTTCACCTAACCCATTCTTCATTCCACAGTTATCATTACTATAAAAGACCCATTTAATTGCCTATTTAATATCCATTTCTTTTTCTTCTTTGCCAAGAGAGTCCCAGTTTTCTTCAGGGCAACAATATACAGACAATACATCATAATAAATATAAGCCAAACTTTATAATACCATGCCTCAATTTCCATGCCTCACACTTCCAGTAACGAGTCTTGGGAAGGAGTCTTTGAAGGGATGTTTGGGAAACTTTTACTCCCCTGAGAAGAGAAAACTGGTGTGGCTGGCATCACCCGGTCACCCTTATTGCTGCTTTGAACTTAGACTTGACATCTGCAATAGCAACAACTATCTCGAGACTACAAAGCAACAAGTAAGAATATGGATGGCAACATGCTAAGGAAGCCACAGTAGAAAAACAGCTCCTAGGTCCTGGATGACTTTACTGAGTTCTATCTGAAAACCAGAAAAATGCCTACTTCCAGACTTCTCAGTATTTGAGAAAAATCAATCCCCCACCTGATTAAGACACTTACTGAAGTTTTCTGTGACTTGCAGCTGAGGGCCTTTCTAAGTGGTAACAATTATTTTTCTGTAAAATAGCTTAGAGCTTCTCAAAAATCTTCCCTTGTTTCTTATCTCTCTCTCCCTCCAAATCTATATTCCACTGTAGCTTTCAGATCGCACCCAAATTGCTCAGGAGGACTCTCCGAATTCTCTCTGCGACCCATTGGAGGTCTTTGTAAATGGTTCCACCTTCATCAGTGAAGTCCTTTGCCATCCTTATTTTTCCTCATCTAAAGTTATGTTATGCACGCATATTCCATGACTCAATAAACCCACTCCCAGGGAAACTCCCATCAGAAATGCATCTATTTGTTCACCAAAGACAGGTAGAAGATTGTTCATGGAAGCAGAATCTGTAACAACTCCAAACTAGAAACAACCTAAATGGCCACCAATGGTAAAATGGAAAATTAATGTGTGGTTTTGTTACAGCAATGAAAATAATCAAACTACAACTATAGCTACATGCAACAATATGGGTGGATCTCACAAACATAACATTGAACAAAGCCTCTAGACACAGAAGAAGATATACTATATTATTTCATTTATTTAAAGTTGAAAGTAAGCAAATTAATCTATAGTGTCAGAGCAAGATAATTGCTGCTCTTGGGGAAGGCAGTGACTGGGAGAAGGAAAAAGAAGAGCTACTGGGATACTGGTAACATTCTGTTTTCTAACCTATGTCATGGTCACATGGGTGTGTTCACTCTGTGAAATTACATCAAGCTGTATATGGACGACCTATGCACTTCTCTGTATGTAATATGTAAATAGAGTTTCCCAAAGCAAAGTTTGTCCATGCTAAAAGTAGTCATTAACATAATATTTCTTCCACAATCCTTCCTCTGATTTCTTCTTCATTTCAGTTTAACATTTTCCTCTTATTTGTCCACAGAATTTTGTCTGTACTTGTGCTACAACACATACACCAAGCTGACTTGCAGTAAAACCCCCCTCTTTACTCCCCAAAGGCTATGATCTCTCTGAAGGTCAGTATCGCATCTGTGTCATCTCAAACTGCAGTGCACCAAATAGGTCAGTAAATATCTTTGAATGGAGTTGTACTTAAGAACAGCTTGCTATAAAATATATACACCGAAGTTCAGTTGCTTCTGTGTGTTTTTCTGTTTTTGAGTTTTCATAATCTAATAATATGAAATTTTGAAATTCTGGAGGCAGCTGTAACATAGAAGGTGCATTGGATTAAAAATGTAATGACTTCACTTGTAAACCTTCACCTGCACTACCATAGGCTGTGGAAATTTATACAGGCAACTTCGCCTCTCAGATCTGTAGTTTCTTCACCTGAAAAATGGGGATAATAATGTTTGCCTCAGAAATGCTACATGTCTCAAGAGAGTTGGTATACATAAGTGTTTAAACTCACAAACACTATGAAAATAGAGGCATTGCTCTTCGTTGTCTCAAAGTAATATTTACTAGCCTTTTTCCTGTCATGGCACACCTAGAAAATCATAATTATTGTACAACACACTAGAGTGAAATAACAAGGCTTCTTAGGGCTGGAGGGCAGATTACTGTGTGCTGGTTACACAGTTTTAGAAAACCATGAAGTTATTCGAATTAAAAATTCTGGCTCAGGTGGGATCAGGACATTTTGCCTCTTTTTCAAGCAATATGGGTAAATAGAGTTCAAGGTAAGACCATGCGGTAGATTGCTCCAAACGTCACGTGGAACCAAATAGGAGTGTCATCCATCATGTAAGACCATCCACACTGCAGACTGAAATCCCCTAACCAGAATTTGGAATGCCATGTTTATTTACATTCGTATGAACCTTTTTGCTGCATCACAGGAAGAAGAACTCTTAAAGTAGCTTTTATTTATATCTTACGTCTCTGATGAGAACAAATTTTTAAACTGATCAATATTTGAGCAGGAAGGAAATACTTATTTTGCAAACTTTCTTAATCACTTTTTCTGGTCAAGAGATTCTTATCATTAGCTAATATATAAATGTAACTTGATCTATTTATTTTTCTAAAAAAATTATCTTTCAATTCTTTCCTTCCTACTTCCTCCACCCCAAGGAGAAAGAAAATATTATATTTATGTTAATATACATACACATACATATGTATATGTACATGTGTGTATATACATACACACACAAGGGTAGGGATTAGTGTTTTTTCCCTTAAATTACTGAGGTATTGGTAGTGGGATGGGGAGGGTAGAGAGGAAGAAATGACTATGATACATTACTTTAGCAGAGAGTTTGTTGAAATAGTCTCATTTCTCCAGTATTTCTCAAAGCATAGTGTGTAAAATGATCTTAGTTGACACCCAGATGAAACCGTTACAAAATTATGGTTGTGTTAATTATTTTTATATTAGGAAAAAGATAGCATGTTAAACTCATGATTTTACAGATCTAATTGCTAGGACAAAGTTAATTGAGGTTTTTTTAGGTGTGTTGAATTAAAGAAAAAGTAAGAGGACACTGGTACTTTAAGACCGGCGTCTGTCAACATCTTCATTTGCCAGCAAATTAATAAACTCTTCTTTCCTTCTCCTCAAACCACTTGTCCTCATTCTTCTGATGCAGCCGTGGGGACAATATGCTGAGCTTTTGGTAACAGAATTTGGCATCCCTGGGTGAGCCCATCTGTGCCCTGGTGGAATGCCACCCTGCGATTGCTGTAGGAGGAAGGGAGAAGCCCTGAGTCAAAGCCGTGGGTCTTCACGGGTAGAAGCAACTTCTTTTCAAGGTGAGAGAGCAAGAGATGGTCCCAGCAGCTGCCAGAGCCTGTTTTAGCTCTGGGGAACTCGTGTCTCTGTCTCCCCAAAGTAAACACAGCTACCCACAACCTGAACTGAGTTGAGGAGAAGGAAATGGATTTTGGAAGTGTCTGGATGCCAGGCCATTTGTTGGGTAAGTTCCCCAGCATGCACACCAAGACCCTGATTCCACCCATTTGGGAAGGGGTTTGAACCCTCCAGCCCTGCAGCACGGCATTCATCTAGAGCCCTATCAGGGCATTTGTTTTGACGTGCCTTTTTAGGGTGAAAGTCATGAGGTTGAGTGGAATTAGGGAACCTGGCTTGAATTCAGGTTTCCCAGAGAATGGGGGGATTAGGCCATCCATTGGTGAGGGCTTCCCAGGGAACAGGGCAATTAGGCCACCCATTTGGTGAGGGTTTCGAACTTTCCAACCATTTGGGATGGCATTTATCCCCTTTGGATTTCCATCAACATGGCCACTTGGGGTGGTGTTTATCCTCTTTGTATTCCCATTTGTGAACCTTCCAGCTCTGTGGTAGGGCATTTGAGGCACCGTTTGAGGTGCCATTGGGGTGGCGTTTGTCTCCTTTAGATTCCCATTTGTTTGATAGGCCCTGGCATTTTTGTGTTGAGGATCCCTGGTATTGTCTGTTTGTTATTGGTGAGTTTTATTGTAACATAAGGAAGCTCCATCTCAAAGTCCCTTGGGAAAAACTTTGGCTGAATAGTTAACTTACAGTAAAGAGAATGGCCAATATAAGTGCTATAGTGTGAGGAGAAGTGACTGTTAAATGAAAATTCCCGTTTGATTGATAGGCTGTGGCATTTTAGATTGTTTTTGTTGGGAATTCCCTCTATTGCTTGTGTTGCTTGTTTGTGTGAGTTTTGTACCACTTGTCTGGTGAGTGTTTGTATTGTGGTACTGCTTGTATGGAGTGTGACAAAAAGTGGTGGTTGATGGTCCTTGGTTTATTCTGAGCTGTGGACTCTTTTCCAAGAATTTTTTTGTTTGGATCCTAATTTTGGTTTGGAGGTACATTCTAAAAGGTCTTCTCCATTGGCTCTTCCTCCCAAAATTAATCTCAATTGGCCTTTCTCTGCTTTTGCAAAAGAGCAAACTGAACTGTCTCATTTGTATTAACAGATAAATGAGATTTCTCATTTATGCAAAGTAAATGGAAGAATTGAAAATAAATCCTTTAAAAATAAAGAAAGACAAGGAGAATGACCCCTTTCAGGCACACCCCAGTTGGTTTATGGTGCTTCTACTTGCAAGTATTTGTATAAATGGGAAGGTTTGAAGGCATGCCAGGTTTTCTAGGATGGCCAATTCTTGTGCACAAGTTTTCACTAAAGGGCAAATTGTATGAAGGAAAATTCAGAGCTCAAATGGTCAACCTGTCACTACAGAGTTAAAATGTTGAGTCTCAAGCTCTCTGCTTGAGATAAACTCATTATTTATGGTATACAAAATGATCTGTGTTTGTAAGGTTTTTGATAAATGAGGTCCTCCTGTTCCTGGCAGAATCCTGCAGCCAGCTGGGGTGAGGTGCCAGGAGGGGCCACAGCACAGGAGTGAACCCTGTGGGAGGGAAGACAGGTGCACACAGCCCCCCACTGAGTGACGTACAACAAGAGGAAGGAATGCCTGACACTGCCA
The DNA here is from genome assembly GCA_004363605.1 of Indri indri. Lineage (NCBI taxonomy): Eukaryota > Metazoa > Chordata > Mammalia > Primates > Indriidae > Indri > Indri indri. Next base: position 8,623 of record RJWJ010025461.1, read on the forward strand.
CCATCTTGCCATCATGGGAGGAGCTAGGGAGGGCACCACATGAATTAATTCTTTAATCCCATGCCCATTAGGTTATGATTTGAGGCCGGGAACAGTCTTTCCTTACCCAGCAGGAAGCTCAATTTGGCCAGAGGTCACCCATAGCCAGGGCAAGGCAATTAGCATGAATCCTTCACAGCTGTTTAATATGGCCTTTAAAGTAAACTAAAAACCATGCAAGTTCTGCTAGCTATGTCAGCCAAGGATCCTTTGAGATAGTCAAAAGGAAAGGCCACCCTAGGGTAGGGTACAACCAGTGTGCTTTTTTAAAAAAAGGACATTGGAAAGAACCCTGCCCATAATTGCAAAAGGTTCCAGGTAACAAGAAACCCTCAGAAAGCAAATGGTTCCTTCAAGCCTGGGACTCAGATGACAGAGAATGGGGCCTGTGGGACCCCTGCCTCACTAGTAGCTCCCACGTAAATATCCCCGTAGAAGCCCCAGGTACAAATTAACAGTGGGGATCCAATTAGCAGACTTTTATGAATGAGGGGGCCCAGGGCTCCATGCCTCCCCACTGAAGCCCCAGATGCAAATTGGCAGTGGGGATTTGATTGGTGCCAAGCTGCATGGGCAAAAGCAGTCCAGAGGAGGGCCCTCCCCCACTTTCTGGCATGGCCCAGCCCCCAGCACCAGCTGTGCACAGCACTCCGCGAGGCAGGTAGTGATGAGGCAGCCATGGGCAGACAGCAGCTGAGAACTCCCTGCAGTGGGCCCAGTGGGTAGACCTAAGCAAGAAGTGGGGGCACCAGGAGTTGTTCCAAAAGCAACAGAAACTTACCTCTGAGGGCACCACTAAGCTCCTGTTAGATGAATACCAGGGCCTGGTGAAACATGCAGGAGATTGCCATTGCAGAGCAGTTCGCTTTAAAGTTCAGGCCTCAACAGACCTGCACATTGGCAAGAAGAAAGCTACCAAAAATGAGTAAGGATTTATAGGCTGATGGGACTCTGGGACAGCTACAGAGACAGCTCAACAGCTCAAGGTATCACTGTGTTTGGCTACTCCTTGGCAGTGTCCATTGGGGGAATCTTTGCTTCCTGCCGTCTACACCTGGACCTACTGCACAATGTCCTGTGGTTGCCCATTAACTTCTCCAAGTGGACCCCAGCAGGAACCTGGTGAACTGTTTCTCCAAGAAGCTAGACACAGTGATCCCACAGGCCATCAAAATGTTCATAGGCTCCTTTCCTCCATGCAGAGCAATAATGGACCCTCCTTTGTAGCAGAGGTAACCCAGAAAGTAAACAAAGCCCTATATCTAGAATAGAAATTATAAAGGTGGGATAAGGTATTGCTACTTGCCCTCTGGATAAGAATAGCCCTTTAGAAGCAGGCTTAAGTTAAGCCCCTAAGAAATGGTTCATGAGAGACCCTTCCCAGCACCCCAAGGTAAGTATGGTAATAAAAGAAAATATAGTAAAACAATATGTCAAATGAGTGGGTCAGGTGCTAACCACTATGCATGAGTTTACCTCTTTCAGGTCCCTGCCCCAGTTGAAAACAGAGAAGTGGAAGGGACCCTATGAAGTGCCTCTAACAACTCACACCTTGTTAAAATTGTCAGCAGCGAAACCTTGGGTCCATCACACGAAAGTAAAGAGGTGTATCCCCAAGTGGAAGGGCCAGCCTTAGGTGATCTAAAGTATCTGTTTGAGAAACCAAAGAAAAAATGAAAATGTTGCTATTTTTGCTAATCCTTTTTGGTTCTGTCTATAGGATACAGGGGCAACTCCTTAGTAAGGATTTCCCCAGCTATCACCTCTTCTGTTGATCTGTCTTGCTGATGGGTGTGTTATCCTAAACCTTGTTTGGTACAAATATTTCTGTACATGATTTCTGAACTTGCAGAAGCTGATCTCTCAGATTACCTATAGGGCACAACTAACAGCTCTGCACTCAGGGGTCCCATGTTTCTTTTCTAACCAAGCCCTGTATTAGACATTGTGTACAAGGCAACAGTCCATTTCACCTTGTCAGTCCTCATGGTTGTAGCTATTGCTTGTGCCCTTTTTCACCTGATAATCTGTACCTTCCATCTAAAATATCACCCCAATTCAGCAGGAAGTAGCTCAATGACTACATCACCCCTCCTCTCAGAGATATGAAAGTGTAAAATTGACAGTGGGGAATATGTAACAGAGAGGATGGCCTGAAAACAGGTAAAAATGTTTTCTGTCTCTTCAAACCCCTTCACCCTTTTCGAGAATGAAAATCTCCATCCCTGCCTCAGGCCAGTAGTTGGAAGGAACAGGAGAGTGTCCTTTGTACTTTAGACCATTAGACCACAGGAGATGGCTTGGGGGAATTGCCTGGGTGGAGGTCATGATATTGTCTTAGCCGAAGATGACATGAGTCCAGGTGGAGGTCATGAGATTGTCTTAGCCAAAGATGGGATTATGGGATTAATCAGAACCTTGAAAAGCTCTGTACTTCCGCTCAGAGACAGGAGGTTGGTGCTTTGAAACAGGAGTTTGCCAACCTCCTCATTTTTTGGCAAATTAATAAATTCCTCTTTCCTTCTCTTCAAGGAATAAAATAAAATAAAACAAAATAAAATAAAAAAGAAAAAGTAACAATACAGAGAGCACATAGATATAGCAAAATTATTCAGTGGTACATGGATTTGTAGAGTTTTGGGTTATTGTGTTAGTTGATATTTGCTCCTCAAATATCATTATGTATGGGGAAAAGTCTCCTTAAAGATGCTCTTCTCTGGGTCAGTTTCAAAAAACTATTCCAACTCATATACAGGATGGCAGAGATAAGAAGAGATGCTATAATATAAAATTATTTCCAGGAAAACTAAAAAATAATCATCTCAACATGTCATCATGGAAATTGCAAATTTAAGAGACAAATGTAAACATGGAGAGTAACAGCATGACAGGAACATAAATGGTGGCAGTCCTAGGCCTTGTTCTCCATTCTAAGATTGTGTGCTTCCTAGCACATTCCTTCCTTGAACCTCAGCTTGCTCTTCTGTCTGTAAAAGGACTAAATTGTCTCTGGAAGTACCTTCCAGCAACATCAATCTAAGTCAATGTATAAAACATTAACTCTGCATTAGAAGCACAGTTAGCTGTTAAGTATGTCAAATGGACTTACTGTTAACTCGTTGGCTCATCAATTAAATTGTTGTTTCTTCCACTCAGTTTATGCACTTATTCAAAGCTATGTGTTAAAGCATTTATTATTTTGCAGCAATTTTTACCCCTTGAAGGAAAATATAAAAAGGCCTCAGAGGCTGACATTTTTTCTGTCATTTAGAAGAGACCAAGCTGTATTCCAGTGACAATGTTCTGACCCCCTGAATGAGAATAGAATGACCGGACATCATGCATCCAGAGATTTATCTAAAGACTTGGGAATTGAAATGGTAAGTGTAGTATTTCTAGAAGCCTTCTGAACTAAACTCAAAATCCTTTCCACCATTAGCCTAACCAAGCATGCCTTGCATTTCTGTCTTCCTCTGTAACCTCCCCGACAACCTCCATTAGAGCTCAGAAAACTCACTCACTCTCCCTCTCATGACTTCTTAAGTCATTTTTTTCTGCTTCATATTAGATGTCTAAATCTCTCTACAGTGTCCCCATTTGTGCTAGTTTTTATCAATCATGGAGTGTTTTTCACTTATTTGACCTTCACAACAACTCTGTGATGGAAGCAAGGAAAGGATTAGCACACTCATCTTTACGTAAACAGAAAAAGCTTGTCAAAATTCACAGTTTTTAAATTATAGGGCCAAAACTGTAACCCAGGTATTTGGAGTCCAGATCCAATATCCCTTCATGACATTATTTCCTCTATAATCAAGAGTCTGAGCATCTAGTTTGGTTCTAAGACTCATACATCAGGTATAAATCTTAGTGTTCTCCTTTGACCCAGTTATTTGAACATGTTTGAGCTAGATTTAGCAGCCTCATGGCTATTTCTGTGTATTCCTACAAGAGAGTGAGGCACAAGATCCTCACTTTTGTATACAGGTAACCACTTGTTTAAATTCCTGATCAAAGTCTTTTCTAATCACAATTAGCGAGAGCTAGACACTTCCATAAATACCTCTCAGAGAGACCATGTGAGCTCCAAAACCATTAGCAGCCTCCAGTCTCCAATGCTAATATCATTCTTTTTTTTTTTAATTTCATAATATTATGGGGGGTGCAAACACTTTGGCTACATATACTGCCTTTTCACTGCCCAAGTCAGAGCCACAAGCGTGCCCATCCCCCAGAGAGTGCACACCGCACCCATTAGGGGTGAATTTTTCCATTCCCTACTCCCCCTTCTCACAACTCACTCTTAAGAGGGGAAATCTAAAAACAAGTAAAACCGAAGCTAGAAGATTAACATTTATAAAGAGTCAAACTTTCCAGCCCCTTCTTCTGCCACTTCTGGCTAATGGATTCTTACCACCACTGCAACACCTTGTTTGCTTAAAACAAAAGTTCCCAAATCTAGCTCTACATTATAATCACTAGGGGAGCTTTTCTAAGACATAAACACATGGGGCCTTTCTGACACTCGGGAAGTCTAGTGTAGGAAAAGGCAATCTGTTTGTTTAGCAAGAGTCCGATGTGACTCCGCTGTAGCTGGTCTAAGCCTGGCATTTCTTAGACACAGAATGCCACTTATACTTGCAATATCCTCCCATTCCTGCAACATCAGCTTTTCTTTTTCTAGCCAATCACTTTAATCAGCATATAAATATGCTATAATATTTCTCTAAAAAGTATGCTTCCGTGGTCTCACATTCCCTGATTTCTCCACACAACTTTACTGCAAAACTCCTAGAAAGATTTTTCCACACTCACTGTCTTCAGTCTCTCACTTTCCATCCCCTGAACCCTTCCCAGCCAGACTTTCACACCCACTTCTTCACTGGACCTGCTCGCCAAGATTACTAATGGCCTCCACATTTCTCAATCTAAAGCCCCATTCTCAGTCTGCATATGACTGACATCCCATCGTCACGTGACCCCGCTGGCCATTCCTTCTTGCCGCTTTCTCCACTCAATCCCTGTGTTATCACTCTCTCCCGAATTTCCTCCACTTTCGAGCCATTCCTTCTGGTCTCTTTGCTGGGATTTAGTTCCTGATGGCTAAATATAGGAGTACCACAGGCTTAGTCCTTAAATCTCTTCTCTTCCCTATCAACACCAGCTCTTCACGTGACTAAACAGAGTTCTGTGGTCCTAAATAGCATCTGTTATTACACATTCATATCTCCAGCCCTAGCCTTTTCTAAATGTTTGAATTTTATCTTTCTATTCAATGTCTCCCCTCTACTCAAGGTCAAATTTAACATATTCCAACTGAACACTTATTTCCCCCTCACAAAGCAGCTCTACTCAATTTCCCATCTCAGTAAAAGGTGTCCCTCTTCACCTCATTGCTCAGGCCTAATGGCTTGAGTCATCTTTGACTCACAAGGCCCATCTCTTTCTCGCAAGCCCCACTGTCAATCGATTAGCAAATCCTGTCCCTTCTACCTTCAGAATGTATCCCAAATCAGACTATGTGTCACCACCTAACACATTATCACCCTCTTCCAAGCTTCTCACTAAAAATACTGTAATAACCTACTAAATGGTCTCCCTGTTACAGTCTATTTTCATTCTGCCACCAGAGTGATCTACTGAAAATGTAAATGGCTCATAACATCCTTGTTCAAACCCTTCCATTACCTCCCACAATCCTTAGAATAAATTCCAAAATATTTGCCACGGCCTACAAGACCCTAAATAATCTCTTTTTCTATCATTCTTACTCACTGTGCTCCTGTCATACTGCCCTGTTTTGTTCCTCTTTAAACATGCCAAGCATATTCTTGCTTCAGGACCTTTGCACTTGCTGTTCCTTCCAGCCGGAGCACGTTTTTCCTAGGTATTTGCAGCCTTGCTCCCTCACTTCCTTTGGTCTCTAATAAAAAGCCATTCCCCCAGAGAAGACTGCTCTATCTAAAGAGCTCTTCCTTTCACTGTCTATCCCCTTAATGGGTTTATTCTCTTTATAGCACTTACCACCACCCGACATTATATTATATGCATTCTAGTTGCTTATTTATTCATTGTTTTACTTCTGCACTAAAAACTAAGCTCTCAAAATAGATACTATTTTGTTCACCAGTGAACCTCCAGAAATTAGAATAGTACCAAAGAGTAGGCCATCAATAAATGAATTAAGGAATGAATGAAAGAATGAACAAATTCATTAGCATGGAACACGTGCTCTTTCTTGGCCCCATGTTTTGGTGCGTATTTTTCCCTTTACCTAGAGTATTCTTTCTCATCATCTTCTATGCCAGTTGGATGCCTATTTATTTTTGAAATAATAAACTTGGGGGACCTCCCCTAAAGCCTTTCCAGTTAAGGCCTCTCACTACACACACACACACACACACACACACACACACACACACACACCACCACCACCACCACCACCACCACCACCACACAGAGGGTGCTGCCTTCATCTCTGTTTATTCCCAAAGTAAATTGTTCCTACCTTTAGTCTAGCACCTATCCTTGAAAATGTATTTTTGCTTATAAATTTGCTCTCTGGCTACACTATGAACTCTTTGGGGCAGGAATTGACACATCTTTGTATGCCCAAAGTCCAGCATACAAAAATGTAATGCTAGGAACCCAATTATGTCTATATATGTCTGATTGCTAGTGCTCACATGAGCTTTTACTATTTCCTTCTGTCTGTGCTGTTATTTTTATTAGCTGCTGCCGTTCATTAATGTGGTTACCACACCCACAAGTAGGTGTGGCTCTTCTGTTCTCTCTGCCTCACAAATAGAAGTGCCTGTAGGTCCCAGGAATTAGACTTCGATAGAGTACATATTCTCTCACCATCGACTGAGAACTAGAGTGATGCAAGCCCTCAATAACAGAAGTTAGTCTGAATATTGGAGTTCATTACCACATTCTTTGTAAGACTCTAGGTTCCAGTCATCAGTGAAAAAGTTAAAATAAGCTTAAATCAGCAAAATGCTTTAACCTCTGCCATGTTATCCCACTTCACGATGCAGACTGAAAATGTTCTATTTAGTTGATGGGAATAGCATCTTCCGCAAGCAGCCTCATAATAGTGTAGTTCCAAAAAAAATGTGTGCAACACGATGGCTTTTGGAAGACATAATTCTTATTACAAAGAAGCTGTAAGTTGTATTGGTATAGTTTGCTTTGGCCATTAACGCCTTCTCCAAGAAAACATAAAAATGGATCTTTACTTTATCTCTGGTATAGCCTTGTGTTATGACTGCATCAAATATAACAACAGTAATAATAAATAATTACATCTTTGGCATGCTCTTTAGATTTCATGCTTTGGACACACTATTTCATTTATACTTCACAACAATGCTTTGATGGAGGCAAGAATGATTATAATCACTTTACAGATGAGAATTTTTGAGGCTCACAGAGGTTAAGAAACTTGTGTGAGGTCGTGTACTGAGTGAGCAAAAGAACTAGACTTCAACCCAGGTCATTAGTCTCTGAATGCCAAGTATATTAAGAGTTAAAAGTACTGGGTGCAAAGATCCAGCTTCTTTACAGGGACATGGGGCTTTGAAAAACAGTCTCAAGCTTGCTGCCTCTCGGTTTCTGGTTTCTTCATCTGCCAAATAAAAGAGTGTGTTCAATTCCTACAATTGTTGCTAGCACCCAAATACTGTGTCTATCCATTTGAATCACTTATCCTTTCTGCATAATATGATAATTGGTCCCTCCTCATTAGAAGGTTACAACCCAGGTATTATTTTTGCTTGTTAACATCTGTGTTGGGATAATGACAGCAAGGTGCATTAGAATTGTTGAAATTTGGTCATTCTAAAAAAGCTTCTTGAGGTAAGGAGACCAATCAGAACAAAGCCCCAGGTCAGTTTTATTAATAATATCTGCCTTAGAAATTCACGTCCACCTTTTTGAGAGAGCTGGCTATTTTCAGTTATGAGAAACCTGCTAAGGAGGCCCAGGTGGCTTAGAAAGTGGAGCTGACACAGATCTGAAGCCATTGGGCAGTCTCAGCTCCACATATTCTCTTTCATTTATTTTTCCTTTTAAACCCCTAGAGGGATTTGCTTCAGTCTCAAGTGCTCACTCTAGTTCCAGCTCAACCAAAAACCACACCCTCTCAATTTAAAAGGTGAGATGACAAAGCGCACCTATTTACAGCTCCAGAGAGGAGGACAAGGTCTAGAAAATGGAATAGGACTTCAGACCACTCTCAGTTGTCCCTATGGTACCACTGACACAATAAAACCAACTTTCCCCACCAAAGCGTCAGGCAATTTCTCAGCAGATACTGCAAATCCCTTTGATTCCAGTCTACCACGTGACAGCCTAGGTCAACAGACAATTGTTCCTTGCTGACTCCTCAAACTCTCCTATATATGTTAATTCCTGTTATGCCCTATTCGATGCCCAATTGCTTCTGAGACTAATCCAACTCTGGACACAGAGTTTTTTCTAGTTACCATGGATGGAAAAAATCAGGGAATATTAGCCAAGCAAGGCTGCTTCTCCTACTATAAGCCAATATACATCCACAAGTGAAATACAGATAATAAATACCTATATTGTGCTTAATAAATATCAGATGCTATCCTAAGAGTTTTGTATATATGTTAGCTCATTTTACTCCTCACCACAATCCCTATAAGGTAGGTGCGTTTATTATTGCCATTTTATAAATGAGGAATTTGAGGCACTGAAGAGTTATGGAACTTGTTCAAGGTCACATAACTGGTAAGGCTCAGAGCCAGGTCAAACCCAGGAACCTGGCTCCATAGCTCATGCTCTCAGCCACCACCGGAGACTACCTCACACCAGGCTACATCTTTCTGAACTTGATAAATTTGTAGTAACAGGGATGAATTTCAAAAATATGAAATTAAATGAAAAATAACGTGCAGAGAGATAAAAAACGGTTGGATACCATTTATATAAACTTTAAAAACACTCAAAACAATATTGTAGAAGATATGTGTTAAGAATATAAACAAACACATGGACTGGAGGGGCGCACACTAAAATCATAACAGTCATTACACCTGAAGAGGAGGGGAGTTGGGAACGAAGCTGGGGATGGGTTCTAATGATTTTAATTGTATCAGTAATGTTTCACTTCTTCATGTTAAAAAAAAAAAACCTGAAATAAATATGACATAAAGTCAGCAATTTGTTCATTCTAAGTCTTAGGTGTATCAGTGTTTGTCATATTATTTTTTTATTATTTCTGTATTTTAACCTTCAAAACAAATTACATATATTTTATCTCCTATTCCTTCTTGTGCCTTCCCAATGACAATGTCATGAACACTATTTCCAGTTGAGGTCATGGAATCCATAAGTATTGCATTTTGGAAAAATGAAATTATAATGATGACTCACCTAGGGATAGTTAGCCTAATGTTACCTACAACTAGAATATTTCTAGCTGAGAGTGATGAAAACAACTTAACCAATCCATTCAACTATAATTTGAACTGAGCACATGCAGACAATCACAGCGGCCAAAAGTAATTATCAAAGAAGATAAACTAAAAACAAAATATTTGGGAGAATCGATCTCTACTCCAAACATAGCAATCTCTTCTAGAACAATGAAAATGGTGACTAAGAATGACAAATTTTAGAAGTTATTATCTTAATTAGGATTAGTTGTACTCACATATTATCATTCTTATCAAAGTATGATTTCTTTTAAAATAGGGTTCATGCATCCCCATCACTTGGTACATGGTGTGGGTCTTAGTAATGCTGCTTGAAAAAATATATATAAAGCAATATTCCACAATGTCTTTGCTTTTCCAAACCTAAAGTATTAGACTCTTCAAGTGATAGGGTGACCAATGAGGCTGCCCTCTAAAATTTTTATAACTAGACAGATACCATTTCCGGAGGTGTTAGTAATTTTTGCTCCCAAGGATAGAGATTAGAATTTTCCTTTTTCATAGAAAACGCTTTGTTTTGATAGGGACTACCTGATCCAGGTTTCCTAATCATATAAATATAAGTCGATTTAAGTCAATTTCCTATCCTTTGTTCTTGGAAATCCACGTCCCTCCCCCCACGACCACCACCATGTAGCAGATGCTTCCATCTGAGATGTTAAGTATTTTGTTTAGTAATTTACATTGGATATATTTTGAGCAGAACCAAGTTTGTGCAGAGTTAAAGAATTTTACCCTGCATTTAGGCTGTCCAATTTGAAAATTCTTGTTTATTATTCTTAAAAGACCTGTCTTATTTGTCCCAAGAGTCTGTGAGAACAGATCATTCCTAGAAGAGCACACCAGACTCATCTTCTTTGCAATCTACACTGAAAGAAAGACAGCAGAAAGGTACAATGCTACCAGGGCTGGACTCTTAGCGTTCCTCATCTGGTATTTCAAATGGAATAACCTGAACACCTATGTACTAATAACTACTATGATTGCTTTCTCTGAACCAGGAGTGGGCAGACATGTCTTATGATGAGAATAAGTGTTTCTCTTAAAGGACATGAATGCTCCGCTTTTAGTTATCTTGCAATAAAAAAAAAAAAAAACAATGAACCCTGGAATAGGAGCAGGCATCACCTCATTTTCTTTCTGAAATTGGGAGTAATGCCTAATTGTTGGAGGAAACAAAGAATACCCAATATGCTAAGATAGGCTAGATATTAAAGACAAATGAGCAGGAGACTCTCCTAGGGAAGAACATGCCCTGTGGACTGCAGGAGCAGTGATAGCTAATATCTATCTTTAGATTTCCATTCTCTGTGCTGTTATATGCTTCTACCTTCCTTAGGAATTCATTAAATTATTCTGAAGACTCACAGTCTGGCTTTTCCTAAGATTGAAAGTGGAGAGTGGCAAAGTTCTTTCATCTCAGTGGTTCAGGGTGAAGAAAGTTGGCAGAGATGTCAAACAAACACCAGGACAAATTTGTGGAGTATGTACACACTTGTCAGTATTTCCTAGAAACTACTTGGAGAGGGAAAACAGCTTAGAAATGGAAATCAGCAGTCTACTGAATGAGCGTAGCTGTCAGGACTTGAAAAATGAAAGTGAATTTACTTTTCAGTCATAGGTTGATGAAGTCAGAAATTTTTTCAGTTATATTGAATCTTCAGTGTTAAAATCTAATATAACTTTTCATTGCCTCCTGCCCTGATCCTTTAAATAATCTACCAACACAAGAGAGGGTTGAAAATCAAGTATCATGGACTATTAAGTAGTAGTGCTACTGTACTTAATTCTAAAAATTCAATTATCTAAAATTAGTGAAGTATATCACCCAAGTTATCTGTTACAGCCAAATTACTCCTCAATACTACTTTACATTGGTTTCTATCAATGAAATCAAATTCAAATTTTTCTTAATTCTATGTATATTATGGTTATTTTTATTTTGTGGAAATAAACAGGAATGTTCACAAATGAAATTGGCTAGATATACTGCTTTTTACCAGAATGAAGGCCTGTCTCAAACAATAAGAAAAGCTCAACATACAGACAAACAATTTCAAATATATCCAAATATTCAGTATGTGTGCACATATTGTTGCTATAAGCAAAGGGAAAGAATAAGTGAGGATAAACCATACACTAACAGCATGCATTTGATATTTTATGACACCAGGAAGGATGAGAGACAAGAAAAAGAGGAGCAGAATATACTAAGTACTCACTACATGCCCAGGATTTCACAGGTTAAGCACCTTAAAGGCATTAATACATTTAATCCTCAGAACAATCATATAAGCTAAGCACTATTATGAAGCCCCATTTCATGTGTGAGGCACAGGAAAACCAAAGATCTAGCCCAGAGTCACACAGCCAGTGAGTGCCAGAGCCAGGATACCACTTCGTCTCCAAAGCCTTTCTCCAAACTCTGGATTCTGCCTCCCAGTACATCCCAAATGTGTGCTCCAAGGACTATCTGGTGGCCTTGTGGACTTTCAATAAGTTGTGTCCCCTACTAAGGGACAATTTCACTCTGGGATTTCAAACATAATGTATCTAGTCTTTACCCTCAGCCTTGAACTCTTATCCAAGCGCCAATGACATGACATGACCTTAGAAGGCTCTTCCATTCTTCCATCACTTCCACTCAGAATGTAAAAACCAAAAACAAACACAAACTTTCCATTAAACCAACTCTCGCTCCCTTAGCTTCTGCCATTGTTATCATTCACAAGTACTAGAACGAATTAACTTTTTCTTAAATTATCAGTTTTCCTCTTCTCTGAACCCCCAAGATGCTCCTTGACATTATGAGTCATTTTGCGTTTACACATGGCCAGGAATCCATAACATATGGTATCCTGATGTATGGAATAACTGGTCCTTAAAAATTTCATTAGAAATTCTAATTATCTTTCAAATATAACTCTTTGGGATTTTGTTCTGCTCCTCCCTTCTCTCTCACCCCTACAGACTCTTCTACCATCTGCACCTAGCCTCTCTCTACCCTCAACTATAGAGCCCGAATAATAGGGTACGAGAAGAGGATAGAAACTTCAGAAACTTTTAAATACCGTATTTGTTTCTTATATCTTCTAAAAACAAAAATCTCAAAATGTGCTATACACTTATTTAAATACATCTAGGAGAAAGGAGAATCAATTTAATTGCTTTCCCTTCTATGAATGTAAGAGATGCTCCATGCTAAAGAGCAACAGCTAGTTGTCAGCGGGTGGGGTAGCACCCTGCCCAATTCCTCTGGGACTTTACCAGGCAAAGAGAGGGCAACCCAGGACCAGACCAAAGGAAGCTTTAGTTGTATTCTATACTGACTCTCCTCCTATGCCATGCCTGGGAAGCAGCTCATCCCCAAAGACTGGGACTGAGGACATCCTACCACTGAAACTATAGAGCCAAAAAGTGAGGCACCAATACTCCAAGTTGAACCTTTAATGAAATTTCCCATAAAAACATCATTTATTTAATCAAAAATATTTTTGTGTTCCTTACAGGAGGTAGACGTCATGCTAAATACTAGATATCACAGTGGTGAAGGGGAGAGCCGCTAACCTTAAAAAGATAGATAGATAGATAGATAGACAGACAGACAGATAGGTAGATTATATATAGAGATATACATTGACATATATGTGCCAATCTAAATGTCTAACCAAAGGGATTTGTTAAGTTGATTATGCTACCCACACATAAGTGAATACTATGCAGCCATTAAAAAATATATTTAAGACAGGCATGGTGGCGTGCATCTGTAGTCCTAGCTGCTTGGGTGGCTGAGGCAGGAGAATTGCTTGAGCCAGGAAGTTTTGAGGTTGCAGTAAGCCATGACTATTCCACTGCATTCCAGCCTGGGTGACAGAGCAAGACCATGTCTCTAAAATATATACGTGTATATATGTATTTTTTAATAGGTAACTTAACCCCAATGATATAACGTTAAGTGAAAAAAAGAGACAAATTTACAGAAGAATATATGGTATAATACAATTTTGTAAAAGAATATATCAAATGTAAATGGTACTTATCTAGGTTGAGACCATGGATAATTTTTATTTTCCTTTTGTTTCTCTGTATTTTTCAGGTTACTAGGATGAATTTATACTAATTATATAATTAGACAATACATAAATACATATATATGTATGCATTTTTTAAGGGACAATCAAATGTTATCACACATGGCAGTTGAGGCACTGGCATATGGTAAGAACAGCATTATCCCCCAAGCACATTATGGGAAAATGGGATAGCCTAGAAATCTAAAACCAAGAAGAAGCGAGGGTGCTTGTTTCTTTCTGTCTCTTTTTAAGTACTGGACTACAAAATTGGACACACTACATCATTGTTTCACATCCTGCAACATGGACAAAAGTTGCAAAGGAAAACTTCAAGTTCTACTTTCTCAACCAAAAACAAACAAACAAACAAACAAATAAACAAAACCAAAGTTGGTTAGAAAAACATCTCCCGGGAAATACACTGATAAAAGTCATTTGAAAAATAGTAAATTGTCTAGATTCAAGTCATTCCTATGTCACTACACACCTCTGGAACAAGTGGGTTCTATACTCTTAAAACTCAAAAAAAGATGTTTCCTTGCGTACCCTAAAGGGACCAAGAAATACAAAATGTCAATAAATATATGAAACAAGGTTTAATCTACATCAGTTATCAAAGAAATGCAAATGAATATATTGTTTTTTTTTCACCTAATACAGATTTAAAAGATACACATATTGCATAGTGTATCACAGCATAGAAAAGGTGCACATAGGAGAAAGGGTTTAAGGAAAATATTATACGGCTGGCTAGAGTGTAAGTCACTGGAGGACACATCAGCCACCCTTAAGAATATTCATGGCTTTGAAAGTCACATACTGTAAGTTAATATTCTCTCTCCCATTTTCCACATGTACTTATTGGCCCATAAAAGGCATTTCTGCCTTTCCCAAAGCATTGGGAAGAAAGTCTCTACCCTTTCGTCCACCCTTCTCACTCCTTTCCAAGGTAGGTGATAATTTTGTCTGATTAGTGAGATCAGGGGCTAAAAATGGGGCAGGTTAGGCTTAACCTGTTGTCACTTCTTTCTCTGTGAATAAAGCCTGCCCTAAGGCTGGACACAATCTGAGTTGCTGGGTAGGCACAAATGGGCCAGGACCTAGACGTGCTTTTATAGGTAGATGTAGAGCCTGAAACTCTCTGACTTGACTACTAGAGTCAGCAAGAATGAGGCTGAAATTCTCAGCAGGTGGGTCTACTCTGTAGATCCAAACCTTCCCCCTAGTGAATTGTTTATGTCAAGATTCAGTTCTGGGAGAAAGGTGTTAAGTTTGGTTTTGATCATTCTCCAATCCAGTATTCCAACAATCCAGTAAGAAAGCAGATACATTTAACAGCCATCCATTTGACAATTTCATCTATTTTCTAATTGTTTTGAACTCAGGATTAAGAGGAGAGGTAGACGGAAGGAGGAAAAAGAAAAGTTACTACTGATGTCCTCCTCTAAGCTCACAGCACACAAAGAGTTTGACACAAGGATATTCATCATAACAAAATTTAAAGGCACAGAAAAATGGATATGATCTAAATATCCAACAACAGTGGGTAAACTGATAACTATAGCATAGATATGGGATGTCATTCCATAAAGCAGTTTAAAGTGGTGTTTATGAGAATCATTTGTAAAATTACATAATCATAGTATTTTTAATACAGATAAATTTAAGAAAAA
>RJWJ010025462.1:0-23863 GCA_004363605.1 Indri indri
CTAATTACAACCATGTAATTCAATGAGCTATCTGCTCTATAACATAAGTTATTGAGAACAGGAAAGCAATTAATGGAAGAAATCATTTTTAAAATGGGAATTCAGCATTTTGGCTCTCATTTATAGCATTTTATTCATTCTAGTGGCTAAAATAAAACTTAGTCAATGTAAATCTGAACTGCTACTCAATCTACATAAACTGCAATAAATTGGTTTAATGGTTTTTCCTATCGTTTAAAATGAAATACCACTGCATAAAACTTGTGTAGATTGGTTTTTAGTCTATGCAATACAAGTGACTTTTTGGCCTTATTTTCTTTCCATCTATTTCCTAAAGTAGAGAGCAGTATTCTTGTCAGGTAGCATATGAGAGGGAAAGTGATTTCCCTCATTCTATTGCTTTCATTCAACAAACATTTATTCATTGCTTACTCCATGTGCCAATAAATTAGAATGCTATGTATGAGAGCAGTGTATCAGAAATAAGTAAGAGATATGAGACCAAAACTGCCTTATGTAATAGGGGTTTATCATGAAACACAGCCGCAAATAAGGAGGTTCAGATTTCCTGGTTTGGTTCATCCTGTGACACATGTGTCATGGAGAACCAGGTAAATTCCTTCTTGTAGCTCCGTCTTCCTCAGGTTTTCATTTTCAGGTTTCTCTCCTCATGTCACAAGGTTGACTGCCACAAAGGCACTTCTCCATGAATGTCTGTATCCTCATGCCTGAACATTTTCTGCAGAAATATCCAGATAGACTCTCTTAAGTCCACTGACCGCATTTGGAAAGCACGTTATAAGATTAAGTATCTCACATTTCCATATTCTATAATGGGAGATGGATGTATTAGAAAAGAATACATAGATACGTGTGTGGGATGGTGTTGGCTATTGCTGAGCAACCAGCAATGTTTGAAACAAGAGACAAGCAAATTGCTGTTTTACGGAGTTAAGAAGAACCATATCGGTGTGCATAAGTACACCAAATCTTCACAGAGGACATAATTATCCTACAGAGCATGAGTAAGAGTTTTCAGATGGAGCAAGGGATTCATAAATGGGGAAGGGTGATAAAAAAACAAGATTTTTCAGTCATATTGATACTGAGTGATGAGCATTTATTTCTCAGAATATTCTGGTAGCATAATGAATGTGAAAAACGACAATATTGATAGGCTTCTAGAGTAGGAGATAGAATTGTGTATGGCCAAAATTGTTGGTTTATGTTAAGCAGGAAAAAAAAATGTCCGAATAAAAGTAGGATTCTTTTTAATACTCTTAGATTATAAATGTTTTTTTCTCTCAAAGTAGCAGATATTTATTCTTGTTAGCAATACATCTTTAATATCTTCAAATGGCAAAAGTAGGATGATGAATAACTTCAGTTTTTTTCAACATCTGCAGCTGAATTCAACATAATAGGAATAAAATTTGTGTCAACCACTGTAATGAACCCATTATATGTATTAACCTTTATATGAATTAACTCACAGTGATACTAAGAAATTACTACCTTTTTTCTCATTCTACAAATTAGAAATTTAAAGTGAAAAATTGGCTCTTTCAGAAATTTGTGCTATATTTTTTCTAGTTCTTTTAGTTTGTAATTCAAATATTTTAATTTCTAATTTAAAACTCACACCTTAGAAAACCTTACTGAGATTTGAAATTAAAAAATCCGTGTAGGTTAAATGCATTGAAATAGCATTTCCTTTAGGGTTATGATTTAATACTTCAAAAGTTAGTATAAAGTGAAATATTTTTGTAGGAAGATATATTTTCAATATATTAATTTCCTTTCTTTTGGATATAATACCTAGAAGTGGGATTGCTGGATCATACAGTAGTTCTATTTTTACTTTTCTGGAGAACCTCCATACTGTTCTCTGAAGTGCAACAATTTATCTTCCTACCAACAGTGTACAAGGATTTCTCTATGTCACCATCCTCAACAGCATTTGCCTGACTTTGATAAAAGCCATTTTAATTGGGGTGAGATGATATCTCATTGTATCTTTGATTTGCATTTCTCTGATGACTAATGATACTGAGCATTTTTTTATATACCTGTTGACCATCTGTATGCTTTCATTTGAGAAATGTCTATTTAGATCTTTTGCCCATTTTTAATTGGGTTATTTGATTGTTTTCTTATTGAGTTCTTGGTGCTCCTTATATATTCTAATTATAAATACCTTGTCAGATGGGTAGTTTCCAAATATTTTCTCCCATTCTATGGGTTGTCTATTCCCTTTGTTGATTGTTTCCTTTGCTGTACAGAAGCTTTTTAGCTATATTTGATCCCCCTTGTCCAATTTTGTTTTGGTTGTCTGTGCTTTGGGCATATTACTCAAGAAGTCCTTGCCCAGACCAATGTCCTTAAGCATTTCTCCAATGTTTTCTTTTAGTTGTTTCATAGTTCCAGGTCTTAGATTTAAGTCTTTAATCCATTTTGATTTAATTTTTATATATGACAAGAGATAAGGGTCACTTTCATTCTCCTGCATATGGATATGCAGTTTCCCCAGCAGCATTTATTGAAGAGACTGTTCTTTCCCCAATGTATGTTCGTGGCACCTTTTTCAAAGATAAGTTGACTGTGGATGTGGGGGTTTATTTCTAGATTCTCTATTCTGTTTCATTGGTTTATGTGTCTGTTTTTATGCCAGTACCATGATGTTTTGGTTACTATAGTTCTGTAGTATAATTTGAAGTCAGATAATGTGATTTCTCAAGTTTTGTTCTTTTTGCTGAGGATGGCTTTGGATATTCTAGGTCTTTTATAGTTCCATATACATTTTAGGATTATTTTTTCTATTTCTGTGAAGAATGTCATTGGTATTTTGATGGAAATTGCATTGAATCTGCAGATTGCTTTAGGTAGTATGGACATTTTGACAATATTGATTCTTCTAATCCATGAGCATGGAATATTTTTCCATCTTTCACCAATATTTTATAGTTTTCATTATAGAGATCTTTCATTTTTTTGGCTGTTTTTGTGTAGGTACTTTATTTTATTTGTAGCTATTATAAATGGGACTACATTCTTAGTTTCTTTTTTAGATTGTCTGCTCTTGGCATATAGAAATACTACTGAGTTTTGTATGTTGATTTTGCATCCTGTAAATCTACTGAATTTGTTTATCTGTTCTAATAATTTTTTGTGGTGTCTTTAGGTTTATCTAGATGTAAGATCATATTATCTGCAAACAAGGATAATTTGACTTCTTTCTTTCCAATTTGTATGCCCTTTATTTCTTTCTCTTGTCCGATTGCTCTAACTGGAGCTTCCAGTACTGTGTTGAATAACAGTGGTGAGAGTGGGCATCCATGTTTTGTTCTAGATCTTAGAGGAAAGATTCTCAGTTGTTTCCTATTCAGTATGATACTAGCTATGGATCTGTCATATACGGTTTTTACCATGTTGAGATATGTTCCTTTTATACCCAGTTTTTTTGAGAGTTTTTATCATAAAGGAATGTTGAATTTTATCAAATGCTTTTTTGGTATCAATCGAAGTAAGCATATGGTTTTTGTCCTTAGTTCTGGTGATATGCTATATCCCATTGATATATATGCATATGTTGAATCATCCTTGCACTCCTGGGATTAATCTCAGTTCATCATGATGAATAATATTTTTAATATGTTGCTGAATTCAGTTAGCTATTATTTTGCTGAGGATTTTTACATCTATGTTCATCAGAGATATTGACCACAGTTTTCTTTTTGTGTTGTGTTTTTGTCTGGTTTTGGTATCAGGGTATCAGGTTATACTGGCCTTATAGAATGAGTTTGGAAGTATTCCCTCCTCCTCAATTTTTTGGAATAGTTTAAGTAGCATTGGTGTTAGCTCTTTGAATGCTTGATAGAATTGAGCAGTAAAACCTTCAGGTCCTGGGATTATCATTGATGGGAGACTTTTTATTATAACTATTTCTATGTCATTACTTGTCATTGGTTTATTTGCGTTTTAGATTTCTTCCTGTTTCAATCTTGGTAGGTTGTATATATTTAGGAATGTATCCATTTATTCAAAGTTTTCCAATTTATTGGCATATGGTTTCTCATAGTAGTCTCTAATGATCCATTGAATGTCTGCCATAGCAGTTGTAATGTTTCCTTTTTCATCTCTGATTTTTTTGTGAGTCTTGTCTCTTTTTTTCTAAATTAGTCTAGCTAAAGGTTTGTGAATGTTGTTTATCTTTTCAAAAAACTAACTTTTTGTTCCCTTGAACTTTTGTATTTTTTCTTTTTTCACTTTCTATGTATCTGAATACTATTTTTTAAAAATTTTAGTTTCCAGTTTGTTTATTTCTGCTCTGATCTGTCTTATGTCTTCCACTCATTTGGGGTTTCATTTGCTCTTATTTTTCTAGTTCCTTAACATGCATCATTAGGTTTTTTATAGGAAGTTTTTACACTTTGTTGATGTAGGCACTCACTGCTATAAACTGTCGTCTTATTACTGACTTTATTGTATCCCATAGGTGTTGGTATGTTGTGTTTTAATTTTCATTTGTTTTGAGAAATTTTTAAATTTCCTTCTTAATGTCTTCATTGACCCACTGGTCATTCAGGAGTATATTGTTTAATTTCCATGTGCTTATATATTTTCCAATGTTCCTGTTATTGATTTCTAATTTTATTGCATTATGCTCAGAGAAAATACTGGGTAGGATTTTAATTTTTTGAATGTTTTAAGAATTTTTTTATGGCCTAACATATGGTCTGTCTTTGAGAATGATCTGTGGGCTGAGGAGAAGAACTTATATTCTGCAGCTGTTGGACAAAACATTCTGTAAATATCCATTAGGTCCATTTGGTGTATAGTGTAGATTAAGTCCAATGTTTCTTTGTTGATTTTCTGTCTGGATGATCTGTCCAGTGCTAAAACTGGAGAGTTGAGGTTTCCAGTGATTATTGTATTGAAGTCTATCTCTCTCTTTAGTTTTCATAATATTTGCTTTATATATCTGGGTGTTCCAGTACTGGGTGCATATATATTTAGAATTTTTATTAATACATATTTTTGCTGAATTGACCCTTTCATCATTATGCTATATAATGATCTTCTTTGCCTCTTTTGATACTTTTTGTCTTGAAATCTATTTTATCTTATAGAAGTATAGTATTCCTTCTCTCTTTTGATTTCCATTTTCATGGAATATCTTTCTCCCCCTTATTTTCAGTCTATGTGTATCTTTATAGTTGAAGTGTGTTTCTTGCAGACAACATATAGTTGGCTCTTGTGTTTTTGTCCATTCAGCCACTCTATGTCTTTTGATTGAAGAGTTTAGTCCACTAACATTCAATGTTATGATTGATAAGTAAGGACTTAATCAGTACCATGTTGTTGTTTGATGTCTGGTTGTTTTATGGTCCTCTCTTTCTTTCTTCTTTCCTTACTGTCTTCCTTTATTAAATGTTATTTTCTCTGGTAGTGTGTTTTAATTTCTTATTTTTATTTTTTGTGGATCTGTTATAGGTTTGTTGCTTTGAGCTTTCCCTGAGACTTGCAAAAAACATTTTATAAGCAATTATTTTAAACATATGAAAACTCTGCTTATAAACAAACAAACAAAAAAAAAGCAAAGATAAATCTAACAAAAATTCTACTTTTAACTCCATCCCCCTGGCTTTTTCACTTTTTGTTATTTCCATTCATATCTTTTTGTACTATCTCTCTCTCAAAAAGTTGTGGTTATTTTTGATAGGTTTGTCTTTTAGTCTTACTACGCAAAATATAAATGACTTACATACTGTAATTATAACAATAGAGTATTCTCTATTTGTATACTTACTATTACTAGTGAGTTGTATACCTTCAGATAATTTTTATTGTTCATAAAAGTTCTTTTCTTTCAGTTTGAAGAACTCCTTTTAGCATTTCCTATAAGACAGGTCTGGTATGGATAAAATCCCTCGGTTTTTGTTTGTTTGGGAAAGTCTTTATTTATATTTTGTGTTTGAAGAAGACCTTTGCAAGATATAATATTCTAGGGTTAAGGTTTATTTTTTTCCTTCATCATTTTGAATATGCCATACCACTTTCTCCTGACCTATAGTTTCCACTGAGAAGTCTGCTGCCAGATGCATTGGTGCTCCTTTATATGTTTTTTTTTTTTTTCTTTTTTCTTGCTTCCCTTGGGATCTTTTCTTTATCTGCGACCTTTGAGAGCTGGATTATTATATGTCTTCAGGTAATTTTATTTGGGTTAGACATGCTTGGTGTTCTTTGCCCTTCTTGTGCCTGAATATTGATACCTTTCTCTAGTTTTAGAAAGTTCTCTGTTATTATTTCTTTGAAAAAAATTTTGTACCCCAAATTGCCTCCTTTGTGGCCTGACTGCCTTACACATTTCTTCCCAGTCCCAGGCCACTTTTTGTCAGCCAGTGAGGGGACTAGGTGTACTCAGTTTCAAGCTGGCTGGTCTAAAAGCTCTCTCTGTGGGCACTGGCTGAATTTTGCCCTGTGTTGTGTTCCTCTGTGACAGGGCGGCCCTGGGTTACAATGCAGTGTCCCACAATCACTTCGCTCTCCCTCCCCTGGGCAAACAGATTTTCTCTCCACTCAGTGTGCTGGCCTGGCACTGCGAGAGGATGGGGGAGGGGTAGAGAAGCAACACAAGATTGTCTTTTCTGCCAGATTCATTGTCTCTTTCCTTGGTAATAATGTTAAAATCAGGTACTATGATTGCTCACCTGATTTTTGGTTCTTCTGAAGGTGCTTCCTTGTGTGGATAGCTGTTGAATTTAGTGTTCTCGACAAGGGGTGCTTGATCACTGCAGGATTCTATTTGGCCATCTTGCTCCGCTCCTTCTCCCAGAGATACTTCGAGACAGTAAACAGTCCATTCTTTCTCAAACTTTCACCCACGGTTTTAGCTTCCCTTGATGATTTACAAACTCCAGCATTTTCTCTATATTTATTACTTGGCATTCTACAACAAGGAAGAGCTTCCTTTATATCTGTCTGTATCTACCTATTCATCTATTTATCATTTATCTATTTCATCTACCCATACACATGAATGGCTATTTCCTTCAACTAGCATAACCCATTACTATAAATGGATTACTATAAATGAATGAGATTTAAAAAAAATTTAGTGTTACTAATAATTTAAAAAAAAAACAAGCGTATTTCTATTCCTTGCTAAAATGAAGAAAATAGCAATAACAATATAAAGGCTATATCCACAAATCACCCAAAATTGCATACATTTTTTTTGAGACCACATTAAGCCTTTATCAACTACATATGCTTTAATTGAGATTGATAGCCAGTGTATATCAAGGCTCTGAGGGACAAGGACCAAAAGACAGGGTTGGAGGTGGTTGTAACCTGGTGCTCCACTCATGAGAACCAGATTCAAGTAGATTGCCATGTAGAAACGGGGCAGTGTCAGTCAACTGGTAATTAGAGAGAGAAGTATATATCAGACACGCTTAGTATAAAGTCTTAAGAGCAGGATAGCAGGACTTCTAACTTTTGCCTAGGAGTAACTTTGAAATGAAATCTTTCAAAAGAACCTTGCAATATCTTACACTGTAAAATCTGTTTCATTCCTAAATCCTATCTGAGGAGAAATAAATTTTGTAAGATTCTTTGCTAATAGTCCCCATCGTCCCCTCCTTCCTGCTCTTTCTGCTCCTCCTCTGCATTCTCCTTCTTCCTCTCCTAATAGTATACGTGAGGTACCTGCCCTTGTGTTAACTACATTACACATATAGAATTTAAATTTCACAGTGATCTCCATTTTAAAGTTGAGACTCGGATTGAATTCTACTTCTTCACTACCCATAAAATAAATCTAACTGCCTTTATATTTCTGCTAAGTCCCAGGCAGCCTTAGAGCTCAATTGTCAGTTGATTGCAATTTCATTTTTAATTGTTCCCAAAGGTTTTTCTTGAAAAGAAGCATAATTAATTTGTGTGAATTATTTTCACATAGACACATTGACTTTGTGTTACTATGGATGACTTTGTTCTACTGCCATGATATGCTTAAGTACTTAAATATTTATCTAGTGCAATAACAATAATTATAAAATGTAATTCAGCAGCTGTTAGTACACATATTTTTGTTGCTGACGAATTCAATTAGAAGCAATCCTAGATAAACCAATGAAAAAGCAGGTAACTCTGAAAAGGTCAATTCTGAGTTATTGTTGCCCATAATCATTTCCCAAGCCATTAAGCCTATAAAATCCAATTGAAACTGAAAGCCACATAAGTAAATTATAGAAAATCTGCCTAGGTGGGTGGTAAGAATTCCATATATGTGAGTAAGACACTTGTCTACAGAAATTACTTCAACTGGATTATCCATAATAGTATCACTCTAGTGAATGTTATATGGCCATTACCTTTCACAGACCCCGTATCTCAAAGACATTTTAATTGCTCAACTCCAAACAATCCAGTGAGATGTAGTGCTAACCGAAGCAGCTTCTGAATGTCCCATGAAGTGAGATAGCAAGTTTCTTGAATTTTAAGGGGACAAAAAATGCACAAATATAGATATAATTATGTACTTACTCCCATCAAATATCTTTTGTTGCAATAGAGATTGATGCCAAAATAAGTCCACATCATAAAGTTCTGATTGATAATGAAAAATATATGTTTATTCCAAATGAAATTTTTTCTCTCCTTTTCTTGTTCTATTCTTATTTCACATCTCATTTCTCATTGGTAAAGACAGCTTCCTCTTGTCATTTATGACTTGTTGACACTATGCCTTTTTATTAAAGTGAAATATGCTGAAATTGTGAATGATGTGAATAAAATATAATGTTGTAATGCAATACATTATTTCTAGACTGAATAAAATTTTCTTATTATCCTCCCTATTTGTTATGAAACAACGGGGTCTAAATACAGCAATAATTCTCAAAGTCAAAATTCACAGAGAATATTTTATGGCTGTTGGATTTTGTATATGCAATTAATAGTCCACATAATAAAATGTGAACAGTGAATGTAGCATTGCTTCTTGGAAGACAATGGAGAAGTAGAAATAACACGGGCTTTGCAAACTTAAGCACGTAAATTGAAATTGCAGCTTTGGCAAATTACTTAGCCTCATTAAGTTGTAGTTTCCTCATTTGTGAAGTAAGAACATTCTTTTCCTACTTTAAAAGGACATTTCATAATGATAAAAGGATCAATACATTATGAATATATAGAAATCATAAATGCATTCACCTGACAACAGAGACCCAAATATACAATAAAACAAAAACTGACAAAATTGAAGGGAAAATAGATCATTCAATAATAATATTTCAAGATGTTAATATACTTTCAATCACTTATTTAAAAAACTGGGAAGAAAATCAACATGGATATTGAAGACCTGAATAACATAATAAATCAACTAGACTAACAAATATCAATAGAAATACTTCATCTAATAATAGCTGAAGAGAGACAGGTTAATAGTTTCTATGCATATAGTGCACCACATAAATAGCAAAGAGCAGTCTCTAGGATTGGGCTGGGATCCATGTGTGAGAAGGACATTTGAAAATAGAAAGGAAACAAATTAGTTTCCAATTGGGATTTTGTAATTATGGTCTCTGTAGAAAAGTTTAAGGATACATGGTTTCCTCAAAAAAATTTCTTGCTTCAATATCTCAATAGTGCAGAACCATGAAGTGTTAGCCAGAAAGTGTCAAAATTTGAGCTTGGATAGATGAGTAAAGTCTTATTTTATGAACCTTTGGCTTGTATCTCCAAATGCCTAGCAAAGTATCTCATTGGATGGTACACCTGCAATAATGTTGTTTTTTGATCGATGTCAGTGAATTTCCTTATTGTATTCATGAGTGAATTGTTATGTAACATTGAGCAAAAGACTCTAGTCTTTTAACCTATCATTTTTCCAGTTGGCAACTCAAAATGGATGATAGAAGAGCTGACATGCGAAGATTTATTCATTTAGAAACTCTGAAAACCTTGGAGATAACTCTAATCTAGGGAATAAAATATATAACATGTGGTCAGAATTACACATTTTTCCTTTCAATGCTGTTGAAAAGGAAGGTACAAAATCTAACTTTTGAGAGCTGTACTCAAAAGACAAAAACAAACACACAAAAAAACTGTGAGGTGACTATGCAGGTTGGCCAAGAATGTCAAATTCTAGAACATCAAAATGTAAACCAAAATATAAAATGGCTGGCAGAAATTTACGATATAAAAAGTTGTATATGTCATTCATTGGAATAGCACTTTGTGAAACAATTCTGAAGTTGTTATAAACATACCCACATCTGATTTTGTTAAGAATGCAATGAAATGTTTCACCTATGTGTAGTGCAGTCTTTTTAGGGTTTATTACACTTGCAGTAATAACAGTCAAATACTTGTTTGTGGTAAAAATTTTGTTCAGCTATTATATTTTATCTGAAATAAGTGGAGGATCTTCTGCCATTTTTATCAGCGTTACCTCCAAAGCTAATTGGTAGACATTTTTAAGGTGAATCCTTTTTTCCTGCCCCTGCGTGGTATTTGTTATAGAGAAAAAAGGGTCTATATATACGGTCCTTAGGATTTTAAAAATATCTAAATAACAAGAATCAGGATTGATTATTAAATTTATAAATGGAATATTCATTTAACTGTCTTTACATTCTTAATATAAATTTAATTCGTCCTTTAGTTTCTGTGATAATTGTCTTTCTCCAGAACCAGAACAGTAAAGTGCTCTAACTAGAGTTTGGGGACCTGATGTCTTCCAAACCTCAACTGTGACTTTGCAGAAGTCACTGAAAAACTTCTGTATGTCTTTATTGTTTTATCAAATGGTAACAATAAAGACTTGTTTTAGGTAGACTGACAACACTATGTGGTAGAAATAATACTGGCTTTGAATTCATATAACTGAAGTTCAAATCATGTTTTTGCTACTTGTTATTTCCCGTGTTTAGACAAAGTACTTTAGGTCAGTGAACTTCAACCATCTCTGATAACATACTGATAATAATAGTTGCACAGGATTGCTGAGAGTTAAAGAAATTTGTTCTGTAATGGATATGCTTTTCTAGCAGACATTTTATTTATCTAGTTATGATCTTGAAAATCATTCGGATCGTTTCCAGGTAATAATTTCACCACACCGCTCATTGATTTCAGTGTGTTCATGGGGTTGTATGTTCTTTATCTTCCCTTCCTTTGGAGTTCAGCCTGTAAGCAGTTTTCCCAATACATGGAAAACAATACCTATGCAAGCAGTTTGGCCCGTGGAAATCTCTCCATCAAGAAAACAGTTGACATTTTCCTTTTTTCTGTATTTAACACTTGCCCCAAATACTGAACATTGTAGTGCGGTTATGATAGTTCTAAAAATCTTACAGTGAGCAATTATCATGTGTCAATAACACTGTCAGACATGGGAGATGAAATGGAGTAAAACCTGGTATTGTCCAATAGTAGCCCAGTCTATTATACTTCTCTTTCACACTCTGGTAGAGAAGATAGACATTAATAAAACTTAAAAAGAAAATCATCTCACACAAAGTGTAAAGTTGCACCTGTGATAGTGCTCAAAGGAGAACTGGAAAACATGATTTTTTATATCTGCTTTGACCATCTTTTTACAATGTTTATTTCTTGTCTTCTTTTTGTCCTCCCGTCCCTTTATCTCTCTTTTCATCTAGTGATTACAGTTTCATTTCAGTTTGGTCATACATTTGATTATTCCTTTCATATTCTATTAGGTATTTGTCTTTACAGTTCCCCAAAATTCTTACACAAAGTTCCATTTTCATACCTCTTACAATGTTTAACCATTTTGAATAGATAAATAAATATTAAAAATAATTGGTTAGGGAAATTCTCACATATGTCCACACTTTTTAAAAATAGTTATTATCCACAGGTTGCCTGTCAATATCCATGTTTATAATTGAAAACGAAGAGTTTAATGTGATAAAAATTAATTGGCTAAAAACAAGTGACCTTTGGGAACATACATAGGCCAAAAACACCTGCCATTGGCAAAACACAATAGAAAGTACTCCATGAATGCTTATTAACACTGCTTCTCTGTCCTTCCCTCCAACTTGGAAAACTGATTAGTGATGAAATACAATTAGATATAAGGAGGTGATTGCAAGATATGAAAAATGCTTCTATAAATCCGAATTAATGTTTTAATAAGAGCACTGAAAGATTCTGAAAGGCTTTTCAAACTCATAATCATACATGACTATTTTGAATGCCCAAATCTCCAGAGTTTGGCATACTACAATGATGTATTTTTTTGAGGAATAAGGGCATACCCCTTTTAAAAAAATCAAAACCACAAATATTGTCTAAACCAGCCTCGTGTTGGGAATGTATCAGCAGAAAAGGCAGTATGCTTTGATGCTAGTCTATTCTTTATTGAGCCTTGAGTTGCAAAATAAAATAGAGGAATCAATGAAGACTAATTTAAGAAATCTATGCATTAGACATCTAAAAGTGAAAAATGAATTAGACTAAGTTCTTTTGTTTATTTCTTTTTTTAAATTCCAAGTTCCAGAATGCCAGAAAGTGCCAGTTTCTTGATATCTTTTTAGATAGGCTAATGACTTAAGTACCAAGGAATAGAAAATTGGATAGAAATTATTTAAATTCAATTTAACTAACCAATGTTTTATAATTAAATGCTTTTCTAATGATCAGAGTTTCAGATTTTATTAACAGTATGTGAAATAAATGTTAACAGCTTAGAATATAGTGAAGGGTCTGGTAAATTTTCCAATCCAAGAAAAATAATCTAATCTGTGAGATTATTTTCTGAAAATAATTGCCTTCTGTAGTTACAAGGCCATGGTGGAGGGATTGTGGAAAATGATTTTTTTTCAAAGCAAAGACTTATTTATTTACTTATTTTTTTAAAATAACTCTGTAGAATTTGCAGAATTTGTAGTATATTCCGTGTCCTAAACAGATGAAATATTTGGTATTGGTTTCTTATGCATAATTACTTTAGGATGTAATTTTCCTGATAAATCTAGATTTTTTTCTCTTGATTAGAATAATTATTGCCTTGGTTTGAATGCAAAGACATATATAATAATTCTGGAATGTGAAAAATATTATTAGGGCTATGTTAGTTTCAGTGTAGAAGTTTCACAGAGTTCTCTGTGGTCTCCCTGTAACCATGGGGATCTAAATGAGATTGTCTTAAAACCTCATTTTTTATTCCGTTGATTTCCTGAAATTTCCATATTTACGTGGGTTTGTGTGGAAGTGCAGAAGTTGAGACTTAATGGTCACCTCTGGCTCAGAAATCCAGCCACCTCTAACGGAGTTTAGCATATGAACAGCCTCAGAGTCCTGTGCAGGCCCTCTTGGTGCACCCACTGAGCCAGGTGTGGAATTCATCCACACCTCAGTGAGTTCTCCCCTCCCTCATTTTCCACCAAAAAAGAAAAAAAAAAGTTCACACAAGCAGCCATTACTGAATATCTGAGAGGCAAATGGGGAATTATATGAACATTTTAGAGTAATTGCAGACATCTTGTTTCTGTATATATTTTGTGAAAATTACTCTGTAAATATGTTAATTGTGAAATAATTCCAAGTACATATTCAGCCTCTTTGTCCCCAGGACACAGTGTTTGGGGACACAAGCATCACACTTTCTTTTCCGATTTCTACTTGAGTGAACATGAGCAAGTAGGCTTTTTTCCTAACTTTGATTTCTCAACTTAAAATGAAGATAATAATACCAATCCATTAGCTTGTTTGAAACATCAAAGGGATAGCATATTTCCAGTTCCAAGCAAAAGGTTTAAGACTCCAAAGGTCCTCATTGTCAAGGAAGCTGCATTAATTCAATTTTCTATAGCATTAGATAATTGATCTTCTCAAAGCAATTTTTCATTAAATAACTTTAAATCCCTTATATATGCTTTGTTATTAGATAACACGTTTAATTCATCAATCAGTAATTGGAGAAAAAAGCAGAAGAATGTTATCTAGTCATTTATTATTTTTGATTGACTAATTTTGATTGTTAATTATTATTTATATTATTGGTAATCAATTTATTCACACACTTGTTTTCAGCCATACAATTTTTCACCAGAGGGCATGAGCCATTACTTTATTTTGGCCTTTCTTGAATTTGTCATGCAGAAATACTGGTTGACCAGAAATTAACATCATATATCAAGTAGGAAATGCCAGCCTCCCCCAGATTTGCAGGGTAGCCTTAAGAATGTTTCCTCATAATATAAAAAGCTAATTACTATTTATATATACTTACTAATAATTATGAATCTTAACTAGAACTAAAAGTGTAAAACCATTATTATGAGAAAATAAATATATTTTTTTCTTTAACATGGCGTTAACCTTAATAGATCAACCTAAATTTTAGTAAAGTAACTATTGGCTGACAAATAAGGTTTGATTGTTATGCACCAAATGTGTCAGATACTTTATTTCTAAAAAGTTCTTATTCTGGACAGAGAGCTAAAATCTTAAATATAAATTTTAAAAATGATGAAAATATCCACAATTTTAAGAAATATTTTAACCAAAGTATTCCTCCTAAACATAGCAATGTAGATGGCTTAATGAGAAAATCTCTGCCTGTCATATTTCTCTTGAAAAAGCAATTTATATGTGGAAGAGGGGAACACCATTGAAATGGAACCATATTACCAGAAGGAATTCATGAGATGATATGGTTTTGCTCTTTAATGCTATGCAAGTTAGCACTCAAACCATCCAGATGGCTTTGTGTTCTATATAAATGGTCCCCAAGGACAAGTATTTCAGAAAATCTCTTGGTAGCCTATTTTGACTGTTAGAGTCAGAAAATTATTTATTCTTCCTCAGTGTGGTTTTGTTCTAATTTAAGCACTTCTCTGCTTATTAAATTATCTTCCATAGAGATTGAAAAAAATGCCATTTTACATGAATTTTAAAAACTCAATGTCTTTTATTTTCCCTCTAATCTCTTGTTCCACGATGATAAACTAATAATAACAAAAAAATAAAGTGAACTGATGTGCTTAATATCAATGCATTAAATTTTATGTAGTTTGCTGCAGAGGTATAGATTCTGGAGCCAGACAAACATACATTTGAATCCTGGACCAGATTATTTCTGACTGTTTGTTCTTAAAGAGGTTAAACTATTTGGGCTTTAATATTTTCTCTTTAAAAACAGAGAAAATTACCTCTGCCTAGAAAAGTGTTGGGGAAGTTAAAAGACTATAATGTGACTGTCAAGATGGTTGGTATATTTGGGGGCTACATTATATATTAAATTTATTGCTGTTATTACTAATAGTGATTATATAAGCAATTATATCATTTTTATTAGAAAAACATTTGGAAAGAAATTTTGCCCTCTGAAAGCCAAAATGAAAAATATCGGAATAACCTTGTTCCATATGTT
This sequence comes from Indri indri, assembly GCA_004363605.1. Taxonomy (NCBI): domain Eukaryota; kingdom Metazoa; phylum Chordata; class Mammalia; order Primates; family Indriidae; genus Indri; species Indri indri. The sequence goes on from RJWJ010025462.1 coordinate 15,419, forward strand.
TTATAAGGCTATCATACCAGTGGGTAGAATAGGAGAAAGTTGTCAGTAAAGTGCATCTAAAGTGTAGCAAGTCTTTGACAAGGAAGGCTTAGTGTTTTGTGGACAGGACAGAGCAATACTAGATGAATGGTAGGAAGGATAGAAGAATTCCTACTTACTTGAGTAAAAATATTGGCTCAGATTATTAGTTCAGTGTAAGAGGAAGTAAATAATGGCTGACATAGAGACCAACCCTGTTCAATTATTTGAATGAAAATGTTAATTATGTTCTGATCATATTAATGCATGGCACAAAGCTGGAGAAATGCTATTACATTAAATTCTGTAAAACAGAAACATGACCCAAATATAGCTCATTCTAACATTGAAAGGATACATGGACTGGATCATAAAGAACGAGTAAAAGTTTACTAATATCAAGAATTAGGGATCTATAGAGGAAAAGTGAGTTTTAAGGAAGAGGGATCATCAAATAGGATAATGTTCAAAACAGCTATAGCATAAGTTAAATCAATGAAAGAATGGTAATGGTGAGACTAAAGCTATAAGGAATAGTTACATTATCAAGGGTCTTGTATCTAATGCTAAGTAGTTGGATTATCCTATACCCATTAGGGAACCAATGCAAATCATTAAGGGACTAAAATGATTAAATTTCTATTATTACTTTCCCAGGTTTTGCTCTTATTTATATTTTTAATGTTTAATTCTTGGGAATTTTAAAATCTAAAAGTCAAAACTGTCAGGAAATCATTAACTGCAATATTTCTTTATTTTTTCTCACCTCATTTTTCATATAATGACATCGTCTCTTTGCGTATGTATATATGTGTATATAGTGTTTATGATTCTATGCCCTGCATTTTCTTTATATCATAAGCATTTTTAAAATTATTGAAATCTTTTGGAAATTTAATTTTATTGGCCCTATAATAGTTTCTTCTTTGATTGAATATGATTTAATTGTGAATTTACTCTATTTTTTTTAGATTTTAGAACAATTCAATTGTTTTATAAATATTACCATAATGACATACTTTTGTGTATTTGTTTGTGTGCATTACAGATTCTTAGATGAGGATGGGATCTAAGAACAATAACTGCATCAAGGACTATGAAATTTAAATTTTGTGCATTTCTGCCCCAGACACTTCCACTATTTCTTTACTAAGAAATAGAAAATAAGGAGATAAGGGCACACTTTGGGGTTCTCAACTTCCTGGTAAAAATTTTGGAGCCATCCGAAAAAGAAAGAAAAGGAAAAAAAAAAATGGTAATTTTGACAAACTTTTAGTGTTTGGACAGACTTCCTGTCAATGAGAGAGGGAGCTGTGGCTTACCCAGGCAGCAATCCACAGGCACTGAGCACTATCAGGACCTATAACTGCTTTCTGAAGAGGAATTTGGTCTTTCTTATCTGTCGGCCTCCAAACTAAATGGCCATCATGATACAGGAATAAAGCCTAGTGTAAAAATTATCAAATAGTTCCAAGTTCCAGTGTCCCATTTATCTTGAAAAGCTGGTGGCTGAGTGCTTTAGAAATGCCAGTTTTAGCCTTGTGTCTCATGCACTGCCCTAGGAAAGTAAGTTACAATCATACAAAGATTATACAGTTAACTTTGAATGCACTGGAAATAGAAGGTGGAAAAATTTTTTTGAGAAATGTATTTCATATTTCATAGCTATTTGTATTTATTTTTCATTGCAAGGGAATATGCTCAAACTGAGAAAAGTAAAGTTTTTTCCATTAATGTTAAGCATGGCATCAACCTAGTATTTACAGCTGGCCTACTTTTGAGTTAGTTAATAATTTTAAGGCATCCCCTCCCCACTAAAGAAGCCAACTTGGAAAAATTTGGCAGATATCATCACATTGACCTACTTTCAAACAGATATAAACCTCAATCTGACAACTTTCAGTTGTCAGTTGCTGAGTTCCATCATTTATTGAATATACTATTGTAAACATAGTTTGCTTACTAAAAAGTTGTATTTTAGGAAGCATGAATTTTATAAAGCTTGATATTTATGGGACTGATTAAATTATTAATAATTGCTATTTTAAAAATAGAAATATCCTAAAACATAATGTTAAAACTATGTGTGTCTATGTGTGTGTTTTAAACTATGAAACCTGTCAGAAAGCTAGATGATAATTTAAAGTTATTGATTTATTTCTGGAATTATTTGTGAGTTAAAAAATATTATGTTCTCCACTTACCTACTTATTCTCTTGACTGGTGGGCAATGACCAATTGCATATTTTCATGTGAACACAAACAAAAGAAAATGATGTGAATAATCTACCATCCACATATTCGCTTCATGCAGTTGTCTTTTAAACAAGATAGAAAAATAAAAGTGTTACAAACAAAAATATATTTATGTTGTCTTACATATTTCCCTATGTTGTTCATTTGTCTGCATTCTTTATTTCCTCATGTGGATTTGAATTACCGTCTAGTGGCCTTTCATTTCAGCACAAAGGACTCTCCATGTAGTATTTCTCATAGGGTAGCTCTGCTAGTGATAAATTCTCTCAGTTTTCCTTTATTAGTATGATGTGTTACAGTAACTGATTTTTGTATGTTCAACCATATGTTTTCATTTCATAACTTCTCCTATATTTCTAAAAATAATATTACTGGATATGGAATTCTTAGTTGATAGTCTTTTCTTCAGCACTTCCGTGACCTCCATGGTTTCTGATGAGAAGTCAGCTGTTAGCCTTTTGGGGATGACTTGCATGTGGTAAGTCCCTCTCTTTCTGTTTTCATGACACTCTCCTTGTCTTTGACTTCTGATAGTTTGACTGTGATGTTTCTAGTTGCGCATCTTTTTTAGTTTGTCCTACCTGGCATTCATTAAGCTTCTTGGATATGCAGATTTTTTTCTCACTGAATTTGAGAAAATTTTGGCCATTATTTCTTCAGATATTCTTTCTGCCCCTTTTTATCTTTCCTGTCCTTCAAGGAATCCCATTATATCTATGCTAGTATACTTTATCTGTCCCACAGGTCTCTGGCACTCTGTTCATTTTTCTTCATTCTTTTCCTCTGCTCCTCAGACTGGACAAGGTCAATTTACATGTCTTCAAATGTGTTCAGTCTTTCTTCTGCCAGTTCATATGTTAAGTCTCCCTAGTGAATTTTTCATCTCAATTCATTTACTCTCAATTTTAGGATATCTATTTGGCTCATTCTTATAATTTCTCTCTCTTTATTGATATTTTCTATTTGGCATTCTCATTCTTTCTGTAATTATTTAGATTTCGTTTCCTTTATCTCTTTGACTATATTTAAAATAGCTAATTTGAAATCTGTATCTAGTAAGCCCAATGCCTGGTCTTCTTAACATATACTTTCTATTGACTAGGGCCGTACATATTCCCTAATTCCTTAAATATTTTTAAAATATATGTTTTTGAAAACTGGGTATTTAATTTAATATAATGTGTCAACTCTAGAAATCAGTTCTTCTTTCTCCCAGGATTTGTTGTTGCTGTTTTCTTGTTACTGTGGATTTGTTTAGTAACTTTCCTGGATGAATTCTGTAAAGTCTATATTCCTTGTCATATCAAGCGACTGAAATATCTTCTCATATATCCTACAGTAGTCAGCTAATGATTAGACAATGATTGCCTTTAATGCTTTGAATGAATTAATCTCCCAGACTTTGCAGAGGGGCTCTGTGTTCATCATGCAGTATGCCTTCAACACTCAGCCAGGCAGTTTACATCTTTGCCTTTTCCTTCACTTCCTGCTTCTACAAAGACTCAAAGTCAGCTGTAAGTGAGAGATTAGGGACTTCTCAGGTCTTTCCCGGGAATCGGATAGATTCTATATTCCAGGAATATGTTAGATTTTCTCAAAGTCCTCTGTGGACATTTCATTCACTAGTTTTGTTTTTTCTTTTGATTTTATTTTTATCAGCCTCTTCCATAATGAGGAATGTCTTATTTATTTTATATCCTAATTCACTATCATAATATTGTCTAATAAATTCCTATTTTATCTTCTGAGAGGATTTTGGATCAATTTAATTAAAATGATTAGTTATGAACACTCTACATTTATTGGAATAAGTCCCAACATTAGTTAGGTCTTAATACCAGTGCAGGATATCAGAACAATATAAGATTGTTTATATATTTCTGAATAATACATTCTAAGAGACATAATCACAATGGAAAAATAATACATGTGTCATGAGTTTCAAATGAAAGAAATGGAAATACCTGAAAACAATGAGGTTTGAACAAGGAGCAAGAAAAGTAGGTGAAAATGAAATGGCAAAATGACTGAGAGCTTTGGGGGTGGAGCGATTATAAAGTGGGGCCCACTTTGTTAATGTATATGCTGCTTTACTGAGTTTCAATGCCATATATATATATATATATATGGTATATATATATATATATATATATACACACACACACACACACACATATATATATATTTCTTTTACTAATGTTTTCATTACCTGAATCATGTCTAGCATCTTTCCTTTTTGTGACATTCTAGAAATAAAACAACATATTAATAACTTACTAAACTTACTATACACTAAGTTTTGTGACCAGCTTTCATATATTATCTCATTTAATCCTAATGGCCATTATCCCCTATGTTGCAGCATCCCTGTGCAACTATTTCTCATTTTTATTTCCCATTTTTATAGATAGAGAAATGAAAGCTCTGTGAGGTTAAGTAATTAGGCCAAACTCACCCATTTCGTAGTACTTGACTCAATGTTTGATCCAATTGACTCCAGAAGTCACTCTCTTTCCAATACACTTTGGGGTTTTAATATATGCCAATTCTATCTCTGTTAATAAAGTTTCAGATAACATTGTCTGTCACTAAAACACAGCGCCTTCAATTATAGAAACAAATGTAACCTACAATTCCATTCAGAGTGATCTTTCCTTTATTTTTTTTTATACTAATTACATTTTCCATACATTGATATGTGAAAGAAATATGAATGAAAATGTAGGATCTGCAAATGAAATTAATTTTAGCAGAGGACATAGCTGATCCCCAGATCAACTATTCAGTGTAGCTGTGTACAGTCATTTATTAATATTACCAGTGAAACCAAGGAGGCAACTTTCAGCTTGAGCCTCTGCAATCAGTAGACATTCGCTGAAAAGAGACTCCTGATGTTTGGGAGGAGAGATATTGACAGATACTAACAGTGCTATGTGGGTTATCAGTGCAGAAGCTAATTGATCTTATTTTGGTTTTCTCTTTATTTCTCCAGATTTCAGAGGTCAATTGTTCTTTTTATCCTTATAGAAAATAAATTAAGATTTTCTTTCCTTTCTGTGCATGACAGACTCCATCTATATAACTTGTGGTCATGAAGAAGAAAATAAAAGCCTTCCTTTTAGATCTGAGAAAATAAATCTATGTATCTTAAAAATATCTTAACATGCTTTTTAGACTTTTGATATACTGAGATTTACTATTTCTACAATAGTGGAATAACATATTAATAGCTTGTCAATAAAAATCCCTCTACCATTTTTTAATAAGAACAAAATTGACATTATTTGGGCTATTTTTAAAAGGCATCATTTGAACTATTTTACTTTACTAAACATAAAAGAAAGATTTAAAAAATAGGCACAAATGTAATGATGAATTTGTCATAGACAGATTTAGATATGACATTTTATCTTTGAGACTTATATTCTATATGTCCTTAAAATGTAATCCTAAAAATATCTCTTATAATTGAAAAGGAACCAATTGTCTTCAAAAAAATCAGTTTGAGTTGCATGTATGAAGGTCAGAGAACTCTTGAACTGATCAATTTAATAAAGACTGGAAAGTTGGAATTTAGAATAGACACAGTTTTCAGATCTTAGCTTCCGAGAGAGAAAACAAAACATTAAATAACAGACAAGAAGAAATTTAAAGATGATTAGTATGATTTCATAAAATAAAATTTTGAGCACTAATTGATCACTATGTACAATGTATTTTCAAAACAGTTTTGCTTTACCACATTGATGCTCAATAAATGATTATGTCAGTTTTCTAGCAGGATTTAATCATGATCTTTGTGCAATCCATAAAGGCAATTTACTTTTTAAATAATAGTAATGATATATTAAACTATAAAACACCCTCAATAAATATTCTTTTATTTCCACACACCTGTTGTAAAAGCAGATAATTGAGTAAATGCCTTGTTATTGACGTCTCTTAGAAGAAATGTGTTGACACAGTTATAATGAAATTGCTGTTATTGCAAATCTTTCAGTTTAATATTACCCTAGTGCTTCCTTGTAGGACTTTATTATCTATTACAGTAAATAACATTCCTTCTTCCAAAATGTGACAAATGAGTTTCAGTAGACCTGATATCTTCATCTAGTTTGCAATCAGTATACTGAAACAAATACTATATGAAAGATAAAATTGTTTATTTTTTGTAGAGACAGGGTCTCACTGTATTGCCCAGGCTTGTAGCTTATAGCATTTTAATCAAAAAGAAAGTTGGTGATTTTCTAAGTGACAGATTTTTAGAAGTAATGTGTTAACACAGTTGAATGCTTTCTTCTTTAACATAAATTTGTCTTTTTTATTTGAAAGTTTTCTTCCTTAACAAAAAATTGTCTTTATTTATTATGAAAGTAACATGTACTCAATCTAAAAATTTAGATAATATAAACATATATTAAAAAAACACTAAAAGCCTCTCATAGCCACACCTGTAAGAGGTAATTACTATTGACAATCATTTGGAGATTATTCTTTGAGATTTTTGTGTTTATACCTGCATAAATTTTATTTATAGCAATTTTATTTACAGCAATGAGATTATATCATAATCACATCATATCATGGGCAAATATTCACACCAAAAATATTATTCTGCAGTATCACTTTAATGACATATAGTATGCCATCATATCAATAACCTGTAATTTATTCAATTTTGTATTGATGAACACTTAGTCTATCTCACTTTATCATTCTTATATTAATACTAACACTACAGTGAGAAAGGTGATATTGACAGCAAATCACTGGGCATGACCACAGTATGTTGTTAATAATAAGAGTTTCAGACAGCAAATAGAGCAGAGTACAAAGGGCTAGATATCAAAGAATGGAGAGGTATAAATATAAATGTTAGTTGTAGTATGTTTTGCTGGTTGTTGATTGTTGCCTCTCAGCTCCATTTTAACCCCTCAGTACATGCTGTGTTATAATGAAGTTACCTTAACCCTCTCTTCTTTATAGTGAACATGATGGGTTTTCTTAGTAGAGGGCTCTGGTGAACACTGCAGGAGGAAGGAACTCTCCTGTGGTTCCTGGCTGCTGCATGGAGGGGCAGCAGTGTGGGTGTGAGGACATTTGGTGAGCTTGCCCCAGCCATGACCAGAATGCACCCTCTTTCTGACATGGACAGCGGGTGCTCCAGGCCTCCTGCCTGCACCAGCATCCTAATTCCCTCTGCTTGCCCATCCACTTGCTGCCTTAGGTTCATGTCCTGCAGTCTTCCTGACACTGTGGCCCTCCCAACAGGGATACTGTGTGTGCCAGTGGTCCCATTACTCCTGTTCCCCAACTCCCTTTGAATGCCCACGTACCCTGCCGCCAACTACAGCTTGCCTGACTTCACCTGTATCCCAGAAAGTTGCCACTGGGCCCCAAGTCACTCTACGCATCCACATATCCAGCTACCAGCTTTGGATCACCTGTATCTAATCTACACTTTGACAGTTGCTTCCTACTTATCTCATCACTACAGACCATGTCTGGTCTGGGCATACTAATAAATTTGTCTGTCATTCAGGGAATTATAACTACATCTTCTCTAAGGAGGTTTGAACCCCAGCTTTGGTGAAGAGAGTCCTATTCCAAGCCTGTATTTCTATGAGTACTTTTCTCTAGCTCTAGGGAACCAGAGGTATAAAAGTTTTCCCTATATTCTGTAATTACTCTTTTATCATGATTTAATAATTTTATATTAAACTTTCCCTGATTAAATCACTGTATGGTTTCTTTCTCTTTTTTTTTTCCTTTTTTTGCTTCTCATTTGCATAGAAGTGTATGGTTTCTTTCTCAATATCAGACCCAGACTAAACTATATGTAATAATCTCTAGTTTGTGATTTAATGAGTGATTTCTATTTTCTTTTTATTCATCTCTACTTTGAAAACTTTCTGTAATAATTGTGAATTTTTTTGAAGAAAAAAACAATATGCATAACACAATTTAAAAAGCCCTTTTTCAATCATTGTTCCATGATTCTCAATTCCTTGTTTTACTTGGATATGTGTCCTTCTATTACAGGTTGACTCCATGAAAACAAAGGAATAAGCACAGTATTAATAAATCAAGCCTTAGTTCTGTCTCTGAGAGGGCACTAGAGAGCAATTGGTGGGAAGAGCATGACACTATAAATGAATGAATAAATGAGTG